>RPOG01002248.1:0-101505 GCA_008086565.1 Thalassoma bifasciatum | reverse complement strand
GTGTTTTGTCAACTTTATACCTGGCCAAGGCATTTCTTAGTTTTTTTTTAAAAAGGGGGGACTACAAAGTCTGCGTACATATGCTAAAATGTGTTAATTCAATGTTTCCTCAATAAACTTGATCTGTTAATTGTCTGTCGCACACTTACATATCATTTTAACTTCAACTTCTTTCTTCAGGGTTTTGTTCAGGTGTTTGACCGTGCAGACGTACAGTCCTGAATCCTTTGCAGACACATTAGAGAGAGAAAACATCACCTCTCCAAGTCCTTCCTGCAGGTAGGTTTCAGTTTGGTTCTCCTGGATGGTTGAGGGGTCATTTTGCAGATCTGCTTCTATTTCATTTTGCATATTTTGGTCCGAGAGTTTTGTCCATGTGAGAAGAGATAGAGGAAAACTATCAACGCTGCAGGTCAGATTTAGAGTCTCACCGTCCCTCACAGGTGTATTCACAGAGACTTTGACTTCTTTTACATCTGTAAGACAATAATATATACACTATCAATGAAATAAAGATCAAATTCATAAAACTGTATTCTTAAAGTTATATTAAGAAAGTTGAAGAAAATTTGAGCTACTTACAGTTGACATTCAGTGTCACTGTCTCCTCTGTCATCATCCCACCTGTAAAGCTGACTTTACAGGTAACATTAGTCCCATGATGCTCAGCTGAGGGAGTAAAGGTCAAAGATGAACTGTGTCTTTGTGCAAAAGCAGACACAGTCTCTGTTTCAATGTTTCCTTTGACGTTGGACTCATTTTGTCCTTCTCCTCTCCACATCCAGGTGAATTCAGGAGCAGATCCAGAGCAGAGACCAGGAGCAGTGCAGCTCAGTGTGGTCTGCTGTCCCTCTGTCAGAGGAGGAACCATGATTGTGGGCTTCTTGGTCAGATCTGATGGGACAGAGATCCACAATTAGGTAAGCTTCCCGATGTAACCCTTCCAATTTGGGCTTCAATTCACTTAAACATACTGAAATTCTGCTCATCAGTAATGTATCGTTCACAAAATATGACTGGAGTTCTTCAGGAAGCCACTAGAGGGCGACCAATTCCAAAATTATGTCTTGTCAAAGTTATGTATCCCTGAATATATTGCTTGGGTTTTAAGAGGGCTGACCATTTTCTAAAACCCCAAAAGAGGACACTCTACTCAGCCTCCTGGAGATGCTACAAAAATACCCAGATATTTTTTTTTAAACAAAACAGAAAAAAAATATCTTATCCTGGTGTCAAGTTTCTCAAGCACATTCTTGCACATTCTCTGTTTCACATTTTCATTACATTATTTGACTTATATGTTCATGTATTTTCTTTCTTACTTTTTATACAAAGTTCCTAAGATTTCAAATTTGTAGTTACTTAATAGCTGTTCTTTTATATACTTAATATTTCATGTTTATTCTTGCTTGTTTTTGTACAAAGAGAGCACAGTTAAATCGAAGTCAAATTCCTTGTATGCTTCTTTAAGATGCTTGGCAGTAAAGGCGATTCTGATTCTGAAGCTGAAGATGAAGCTTTAAAACAGTTTTATTAGAAACATTACTTTTCTGTTTGAAGTGAAAATTTTCTATAACAAAAAAGCATTAACATAAATAATGCCTCATAACATGCTTAAAAAGGAAAGAAGCGGTAGCCTTTTGCTCTTAAGTGTTTCTCTCGTGCAAAAATGTAAACAATGCCTCAAAATTTCAGTTGAACAAACAAACAAAGGTGTAATTCAGTGGGGGGGGTTTGTAAACAAAACAAAAGAGAGGTCATAAATTCTTGTTTTATTTGGGCAAGCTGTTCCAAACCTAATTTGGTCGTGACCCCAGTTTTAAATCACAATTCTCTGAAGACCCCAAAGACTGCAAGTTGGTGTTTATACAGGTTGAAGTTAGTGAACTCAAGTAGCTGTGACTGAGCCGTCAATCAAGATGCAGCAACTAGTTTTGTAAGCTGCATTCAATATGAACTAGATTAATATTCAACAGTGAAAGTATAGAATACAGAAGTAAAAGCTTGTGTGTGGTGTTTCAATTTTACAAAGAATAATACTTAGTTCAGTCATTCTTTGTATCAATTACAAGACATTTCAGGTGATCCCATTTGAATTTGAGACAACCTAACATGGGGTCCTGAAATATAATGGCTCAAAATAAAAAAGATATATATTTTTTTCTTTTCTTTCAGTCTTTTTCTCCGTCTGAGATCAGAGTAGGTGGTCAGTATGTTTTCTGTTTTGATCTGAGAGAAAAAGTGCCCTGGGTCTTTCGTGTCATGACTCGTGTTGCATGTATACTTCACATCTTGACAGGATGGTACATCAGAATAATGCTTGTGGTCTTGTACATGTAATAATGGTCTGTAGAACAGTCTGAGCGGACAGAGATCCAAAAAGAGTTGAGCTATCTGACATCTTAACCTCTTCTGTTTGGGCTGTCATACACTTGAGGATACTCAGATCTGCTCATCAGAGAGAAGGAGCAGGAGAAATAATTGGTGCAGTTCTCACGGTTCACCTCTAGAGGTTGACAAATACCAAAAACTACTTCAAGGAAGAGTTTTCAAACCCTCAATACAGGCAAAATGATTGAGTGTATAGGCACAACACACATTTTCTCTTTGTTTTTATATTTGTGTAGCTCTTCATACCTTCAACAGAGATGGATGCTCTCGCAGAATACTGAAATCTCTCTGGATCCCGATAATAATCGTAACCATTGACTCTGAGCTGATAGTATCCAGAGTCTGAGGCGGAGAGGTCGTTGATGATGATGCTGCAGTCCCTTTCCAAGATGTTAGGCTCCAGTAGCTTTATGTTTCCTCTGTATCTAGATTGAACTATACTGCTGTCACTTCTAAATATTATATGTGACTCCTTACAATTTTGGTGATATGATTGACATTTGAACCAATCAATATTTGCGGGAGTAAAATATCTTCTTGTGGTAAAAGAGCAAGGTATGACAACACAGAGTCCAGCTTCTGCTCTTATTTCTCCGCCACTCAGAGTGATACAGTATTCACCTTGACAGGATGTTATCCTTTCTAATGAGGCACCTGTTCAAAGGAACAAAGAGACAGAAGAAGACAAAAAAACAGTATTGAACTTTATATATATCAATATAAAAGTTTGTGATATTTCTTCAATACATATGAAGCATAAAACTCTTTTTGATCACTTTTCTTCTAAGTAAGTGTAAGTCAACAAGCTTCTGTATTGAATACTGCTTATGGTTAGGTTAATTTGAGGTTAAAATAACTAAGTTTTTCTAATTTAAAGCACTACTTCTAACATTTCAACATATTCCTCTGTGAGATAACAATAAATATACACACCTGTGTCTGCGCTGGCGTCCTTCATAGAGAAAAGCAGAGTGGCCCATATGAGGACAAACATCCTGAGTCCGTTATTGAGACGGTCGGTCTCTCCCTCAGTGGAGTAGATTTTACACTGTAAACATAAATAAACTGAACAAAAGTGAAACACAGTTTTTCACCTTTTTCTGTCAACCCTGCTCTCCTCTCTAGACAAGTTTCTGATCCAAACTGACCCTTCTCACTTTTTTCTTCTTCCTTTTTTGTACAAAAACAAGATTTAAGGAAGTTTCATCAGACGCCACTCTTCTTTATTTCTCCTCTTACGTCTTGAATTTGTCTTACACAAATGTAATCTCAGAAAAGCCCCATGGGTCCAACGTAACTTATGGTAAATTTTGGCTTTGACATTTTGACTTAAAAGACTTAAAACTGTTTTTCCTGTTTTTCAATCCTTATTATGTCACAAGAAATGCAAATGTAGAAAGAAGTGTAATAACCCTTTTTAAAAACCAAGCATAAATCATATGTCAGCACCTCCTACAAATGTTATTTCAGTGTTTAAGAAGAGAAGGATAAACTCTACTCATATTCATTGGATTCATCCTGCCTCACTTGAGGTACAGTCTCACAAAAACTTGTATAACTATGACATTTATTGATGCAAAAAAATTATACATGTATTTTTAGTACTAGAAAAAATCTGATATTTGTTGTGAGAGTTGCAGACAACAGTGTTGTTCAAATCTGTGCCATAAGTGACTAAGATATTGTGTGGTGAGGGAAATGCTTGAAATGAATCAAACAGAGAGTAACCTTACGCAACGCTTCCTCATTCCTAAAACAGCAGCATCTTTGACGGCACCTCTGCATTACTCTTCTTTTGTGGCGCAAATTAGTGTAAAATCTGTTCTAAGCGTGTTAATATAGATCAAATAGTTTATCCTGAACAGTACAGAACACGTCATATGTACGTCATATATCTCTGAAGGTAGATATATTGAAAACATATTAAATAGAGCATCTGTGCTGGTTATTATAACTGATTACACTTAAGAAATTTGGCTCCAGCAACATTTGGAGAGAATTCCATTAGGCTGGCAAAAACTGAATTTAAGTCTTGATTTTCATTCATGTCTCAACAAAGGTTTAAAATATTGTTTTGAGTCTGTGGGTGGCTGCAGCTCTGATAGGTATGGCTGATTTTGCTGATTTTGAAGTTTACATAATCTTGATCTACACTGTGCTTTGTGAACAAGCTTGCAGAAACTATTGGGGGCCTAAACATGTATTTTTTTTATCAAACGTGCAGCCAGGACTGCAGAGAGTTTACGCATCAAAGACTATTTCCATATTGGCTTTTTTTCTGTGTGACCTTTTTGTTTGGCCAGGCAGTGTATCTTTGATTTTTAAATTGTTTGAGGTTTTTTTCTACCAAATGCAAAGACCACAGTATGATATTGGCAACATTCATCAGCTAGCCGCAGACCTCCTCTCTACTTGTTAACTGTCATAAAATCTGATTTTGGTCAACCTCTTATTTTTACCTCTTTAGTTCTGGAAAAACAGGATTACATCACTTCATAGTTGAAGCTCAGTTGCAGCAACAGTGGAAACTCCACAGTTCTCGTCACAGATGTGAAAACAGGATGTTGCACGTTTGGTTATTGCTTCGTAATTCCCCTCTTGCTGCTTTGTGAACAACTGATCTAATACTTAATGTGTTCAGATTCTTTTATTGGCTGGGGGCTGCAGTGACAGACATACAGTTATGGTTATGTAGAGGAATGAGATGCAGGAGTCTTAAAATTAATGTTCTTTTATCATTGTTTCATCACAGAAAACAATGTTATCTCAAAATATGGAGGTCATGGTTTGTTCAAAACTTAATAACAACTGTTTTTTTTAGTTGATATCATTTCAAATTCATCATGAACTAGCAGCAAATTCTTCTACTTTGCCTTTTAGGTATGTTTAATATTATTTTCATTGCTTTATAAGGTTTGTGATATTTGGCCAAGGAAAATCAAAACAAATCTCAAAATAAAAGTGTTCTTTATTGTTCATAACAATAAATACAAATGAGTTTAAATGAATGAAGGCTCAAATACGGACACATTGTTCAACACTTAATGCTTTCCAAAAATGAATTCTTATTTACATATTCAGACAATATTTAAAAGTAACATTACTTTAACTGGAACATTTAAGTTAAAGGCTTTAAGACAGGCCATTGTAGATGACTGTTATTAAACTGGGTCTAAATAACTCACAAATACCATTGCTTGGATCTTAAACATGTTAAACGTCTTTAATCTCTCTCACACGCACACGTTAGTTCAGCCGTTGGTGGATAACATCATACTCTGTAGATGGGTCTGTTTTCTGCAGGGACATGTAAATCCTGTCCTCTTGGTTTGATTTCACGGTTTTTCTTTTTTTCCTTTGGAAAGAAGAAAAGGGTGAAATTATGCAATAGTTATAAGTCTCAACTGAATTGACTGAGCTCATGATGAGGATGAGGCAACATACCAGAGGAATATCACGCTGGTTATGAGGATGACATTCAAAATGAGAGAAAGAGCAGTGACAGTCCAGGGAATCAAAGCCTGTTTCCCGTGATGATCTGTTATTTGAAATGAGAAACAATGTTTGAATGTTGTGTTTATGATTATTACTCAGTGGATTTTAGGCACCTTTGCAGCTTTACATGCAATAAACAAATGCAGTACCCTCCCAATAATGTGTTTGTTTTGTCTGAGTTTGTTAAATAAATCCAATACTTTCCTGTGGAGACATGCATCAAAAACCTGGTGCTTATTGTTAAAGCGGCTGTGAGGAGAATCCGTACAAAATGGATTGCAGTGACACCCTTTAGCCGTAGGATTTGCTCCAACTGTTGTGATGTATTGGATCTTGGATTAATATATTAATCAACAGTTCAGTGGTGCTATTTTATGGAGTTTTTCAAGATGCCCGGAAACCCTGTAAACAAACTCAGCATCACTTAAAAAAGGGAAAAGAGAAAACTTTCCATGTTGATCTGAACATGAGTACACATGAAGCTGAATAACTTGAACATCTACATGTGAAGGTCTCAGTCATCTTTAGTTTTAAAGAAGCTGTGACCACATGTACCTTCTTTTTGTGGCATGTTGCTGTGGATGCTGAGGCTTTCTGTGACTTCTCCATTTTCATTGCTGCTCACACACTCAGCAGAGGTGATACTGTTCTCTTTCACAGTCAGGGTGATGGTGCTGTTGACTGTGTGGTTTTTCACCACGGTATTGAAAGAGTACTGAGTATGACTCTTCAACAGTGGCCATTTGATGGTTGGTAGAGGAAATCCTTCACTGAGACACACACAAGTCAAGACCCGAGACTGAATCTTACATCCTGAGTTTTTCAAGATGCTCGGAAACCCTGTAAAGAAACTCAGCATCACTAAACTGTTGCCAGTGGAGTAAAATCTGTACATGAACAGACAAGTTCACTCTACTTACAGGTCACAGAAACATCAGCATACACAGACACAGTGGAGTCCAGGTGTTTGGCTGTGCAGATGTACCTTCCAGAGTTTTCTGTTGTCACATTTCTGACGATGAGTGTGGAGGATCCAGTGTCATTCTGCAGCTCAGAGTCAGAACCAGGAAAAGTCCAAGAGATTTGAGATGGAGGAAAACTATCTGCAGTGCAGGTCAGATGCAGAGATTCTCCTTTGGTAGGAGAAGTTTTCCCAGTGATCACAGGTGTTTTCATATCTGTGGATAAAATGATAAAATGCTCATTTGAAAATGTGGTTATATAGGACTGTACACTTTTTTTCACTAAGTCCACTGGTACATCTGCACTTCTGAATGGAATATGAAATATATAACCTGCTCAATAGTATAAAGAAAGTTAAATGGTATGCATGTAAATAACAGATATAACTATAGATGACTAAACCATGATTAATGCTACAAAATTGCCCAAAATGTGCGTAATGGTGTAATGTAAACATACACATCTTGACTTTTTCTTTATCACCACTAGATGGCCCCAAAGTTTAAATCATATTCTAAACACCTTCCATGTGTTTTGTCAACTTAATACCTGGCCAGGGCATTTCTTAGGTTTTTTTTTTAAAAAGGGGAGACTACAAAGTCTGCGTACATATGCTAAAATGTGTTAATTCAATGTTTCCTCAATAAACTTGTTCTGTTAATTGTCTGTCTCACACTTACATATCATTTTAACTACAACTTCTTTCTTCAGGGTGTTGTTCAGGTGTTTGACCGTGCAGACGTACAGTCCTGAATCCTTTGCAGACACATTAGAGAGAGAAAACATCACCTCTCCAAGTCCTTCCTGCAGGTAGGTTTCAGTTTGGTTCTCCTGGATGGTTGAGGGGTCATTTTGCAGATCTGCTTCTATTTCATTTTGCATATTTTGGTCCGAGAGTTTTGTCCATGTGAGAAGAGATGGAGGAAAACTCTCAACACTGCAGGTCAGATTTAGAGTCTCACCTTCCCTCACAGGTGTATTCACAGAGACTTTGACTTCTTTTACATCTGTAAGACAAAAATATATACACTATCAATGAAATAAAGATATCAAATTCAAAAAACTGTATTCTTAAAGTTATATTAAGAAAGTTGAAGAAAATTTGAGCTACTTACAGTTGACATTCAGTGTCACTGTCTCCTCTGTCATCATCCCACCTGTAAAGCTGACTTTACAGGTAACATTAGTCCCATGATGCTCAGCTGAGGGAGTAAAGGTCAAAGATGAACTGTGTCTTTGTGCAAAAGCAGACAAAGTCTCTGTGTCAGTGTTTCCTGTGATGCTGGACTCATTTTGTCCTCCTCCTCTCCACATCCAGGTGATCTCAGGAGCAGATCCAGAGCAGAGACCAGGAGCAGTGCAGCTCAGTGTGGTCTGCTGTCCCTCTGTCAGAGGAGGAACCATGACTGTGGGCTTCTGGGTCAGATCTGATGGGACAGAGATCCACAATTAGGTAAGCTTCCAGATGTAACCCTTCCAATTTGGGCTTCAATTCACTTAAACATACTGAAATTCTGCTCATCAGTAATGTATCGTTCACAAAATATGACTGGAGTTCTTCAGGAAGCCACTAGAGGGCGACCAATTCCAAAATAATCTCTTGTCAAAGTTATGTAACCCTGAATACATTGATTGGGTTTTAAGAGGGCTGACCATTTTCTAAAACCCCAAAAGAGGACACTCTACTCAGCCTCCTGGAGATGCTATAAAAATACCCAGATATTTTTTTAAAACAACAAAGTAAAAAAAAAATCTAATCCTGGTGTCAAGTTTCTCAAGCACATTCTTGCACATTCTCTGTTTCACATTTTCATTACATTATTTGACTTATATGTTTATGTATTTTCTTTCTTCCTTTTTACACAAAGTTCCTAAGATTTCTATCTTGGAGTTACTTGATAGCTGTTCTTTTATATACTTAATATTTCATGTTTATTCTTGCTTGTTTTTGTACAAAGAGAGCACAGTTAAATCGAAGTCAAATTCCTTGTATGCTTCTTGAAGATGCTTGGCAATAAAGGTTATTCTGAAGCTGAAGATGAAGCTTTAAAACAGTTTTATTAGAAACATTACTTTTCTGTTTGAAATGAAAATTTTCTATAACAAAAAATCATTAACATAAATAATGCCTCATAACATGCTTAAAAAGGAAAGAAGCGATAGCCTTTTACTCTTAAGTGTTTCTCTTGTGCAAAAATGTAAACAATGCCTCAAAATTTCAGTTGAACAAACAAACAAAGGTGTAATTCAGTGGGGGGTTTTTTGGTTGTTGTTTTGTAAACAAAACAAAAGAGAGGTCATAAATTCTTGTTTTATTTGGGCAAGCTGTTCCAAACCTAATTTGGTCGTGACCCCAGTTTTAAATCACAATTCTCTGAAGACCCCAAAGACTGCAAGTTGGTGTTTATACAGGTTGAAGTTAGTGAACTCAAGTAGCTGTGACTGAGCCGTCAATCAAGATGCAGCAACTAGTTTTGTAAGCTGCATTCAATATGAACTAGATTAATATTCAGCAGTGAAAGTATAGAATACATAAGTATAAGCTTGTGTGTAGTGTTTCAATTTTACAAAGAATAATACTTAGTTCAGTCATTCTTTGTATCAATTACAAGACATTTCAGGTGATCCCATTTGAATTTGAGACAACCTAACATGGGGTCCTGAAATATAATGGCTCAAAATAAAAAATATATATATTTTTTTCTTTTCCTTCAGTCTTTTTCTCCATCTGAGATCAGAGTAGGTGGTCAGTATGTTTTCTGTTTTGATCTGAGAGAAAGAGTGCCCTGGGTCTTTCGTGTCATGACTCGTGTTGCATGTATACTTCACATCTTGACAGGATGGTACATCAGAATAATGCTTGTGGTCTTGTACATGTAATAATGGTCTGTAGAACAGTCTGATCCGACAGAGATTCAAAAAGAGTTGAGCTATCTGACATCTTAACCTCTTCTGTTTGGGCTGTCATACACTTGAGGATACTCAGATCTGCTCATCAGAGAGAAGGAGCAGGAGAAATAATTGGTGCAGTTCTCACGGTTCACCTCTAGAGGTTGACAAATACCAAAAACTACTTCAAGGAAGAGTTTTCAAACCCTCAATACGGGCAAAATGATTGAGTGTATAGGCACAACACACATTTTCTCTGTGTTTTCTGTTTGTGTAGCTCTTCATACCTTCAACAGAGATGGTTGCTTTCGCAGAATAATGAAATCTCTCTGAGGTCCCATAATAATCGTAACCATTGACTCTGAGGCGGTAGTATCCAGAGTCTGAGGCGGAGAGGTTGTTGATGATGATGCTGCAGTCCCTTTCCAAGATGTTAGGCTCCAGTAGCTTTATGTTTCCTCTGTATCTAGACTGAACTATACTGCTGTCACTGCTAAATATTATATCTGACTCCTTACATATTCGGTAATATGATCGGCATTTGAACCAATCAACATTTGCAGGAGTAAAATATGTACTTGTGGTAAAAGAGCAAGGTATGACAACACAGAGTCCAGCTTCTGCTCTTATTTCTCCGCCACTCAGAGTGATACAGTATTCACCTTTACAGGATGTTATCCTTTCTAATGAGGCACCTGTTCAAAGGAACAAAGAGACAGAAGAAGACAAAAAAACAGTATTGAACTTTATATATATCAATATAAAAGTTTGTGATATTTCTTCAATAAATATGAAGCATAAAACTCTTTTTGATCACTTTTCTTCTAAGTAAGTGTAAGTCAACAAGCTTCTGTATTGAATACTGCTTATGGTTAGGTTAATTTGAGGTTAAAGTAGCTAAGTTTTTCTAATTTAAAGCACTACTTCTAACATTTAAACATATTCCTCTGTGAGATAATAAATATACACACCTGTGTCTGCGCTGGCGTCCTTCATAGAGAAAAGCAGAGTGGCCCATATGAGGAAAAACATCCTGAGTCCGTTATTGAGACGGTCGGTCTCTTCCTCAGTGGAGTAGATTTTACACTGTAAACATAAATAAACTGAACAAAAGTGAAACACACAGTTTTTCACCTATTTCTGTCAACCCTGCTCTCCTCTCTAGACAAGTTTCTGATCTAAACTGACCCTTCTCACTTTTTTCTTCTTCCTTTTTTGTACAAAAACAAGATTTAAGGAAGTTTCATCAGACGCCACTCTTCTTTATTTCTCCTCTTACGTCTTGAATTTGTCTTACACAAATGTAATCTCAGAAAAGCCCCATGGGTCCAACGTAACTTATGGTAAATTTTGGCTTTGACATTTTGACTTAAAAGACTTAAAACTGTTTTTCCTGTTTTTCAATCCTTATTATGTCACAAGAAATGCAAATGTAGAAAGAAGTGTAATAACCCTTTTTAAAAACCAAGCATAAATCATATGTCAGCACCTCCTACAAATGTTATTTCAGTGTTTAAGAAGAGAAGGATAAACTCTACTCATATTCATTGGATTCATCCTGCCTCACTTGAGGTACAGTCTCACAAAAACTTGTATAACTATGACATTTATTGATGCAAAAAAATTAAACATGTATTTTTAGTACTAGAAAAAATCTGATATTTGTTGTGAGAGTTGCAGACAACAGTGTTGTTCAAATCTGTGCCATAAGTGACTAAGATATTGTGTGGTGAGGGAAATGCTTGAAATGAATCAAACAGAGAGTAACCTTACGCAACGCTTCCTCATTCCTATAACAGCAGCATCTTTGACGGCACCTCTGCATTACTCTTCTTTTGTGGCGCGAATTAGTGTAAAATCTGTTCTAAGCGTGTTAATATAGATCAAATAGTTTATCCTGAACAGTACAGAACACGTCATATGTACGTCATATATCTCTGAAGGTAGATATATTGAAAACATATTAAATGGAGCATCTGTGCTGGTTATTATAACTGATTACACTTAAGAAATTTGGCTCCAGCAACATTTGGAGAGAATATAACAGTATACTTATTTATCAAACGCAAATTGTAATAAATACTTCACAAACCTAACAAAATAATTCCATTAGGCTGGCAAAAACTGAATTTAAGTCTTGATTTTCATTCATGTCTCAATAAAGGTTTAAAATATTGTTTTGAGTCTGTGGGTGGCTGCAGCTCTGATAGGTATGGCTGATTTTGCTGATTTTGAAGTTTACATAATCTTAATCTACACTGTGCTTTGTGAACAAGCTTGCAGAAACTATTGGGGGCCTAAACATGTATTTTTTTTTATCAAACGTGCAGCCAGGACTGCAGAGAGTTTACGCAACACGGACTATTTCCATATTGGCTTTTTTTCTGTGTGACCTTTTTGTTTGGCCAGGCAGTGTATATTTGATTTTTAAATTGTTTGAGTTTTTTTTCTACCAAATGCAAAGACCACAGAATGATATTGGCAACATTCATCAGCTAGAGGCAGACCTCCTCTCTACTTGTTAACTGTCATAAAATCTGATTTTGGTCAACCTCTTATTTTTACCTCTTTAGTTTTGGCAAAACAGGATTACATCACTTCATAGTTGAAGCTCAGTTGCAGCAACAGTGGACACTCCACAGTTCTCGTCACAGATGTGAAAACAGGATGTTGCACGTTTGGTTATTGCTTCGTAATTCCCCTCTTGCTGCTTTGTGAACAACTGATCTAATACTTAATGTGTTCAGATTCTTTTATTGGCTGGGGGCTGCAGTGACAGACATACAGTTATGGTTATGTAGAGGAATGAGATGCAGGAGTCTTAAAATTAATGTTCTTTTATCATTGTTTCATCACAGAAAACAATGTTATCTCAAAATATGGAGGTCATGATTTGTTCAAAACGTAATAACAACTGTTTTTTTAGTTGATATAATTTCAAATTCATCATGAACTAGCAGCAAATTCTTCTACTTTGCCTTTTAGGTATGTTTAATATTATTTTCATTGCTTTATAAGGTTTGTGATATTTGGCCAAGGAAAACCAAAACAAATCTCAAAATAAAAGTGTTCTTTATTGTTCATAACAATAAATACAAATGAGTTTAAATGAATGAAGGCTCAAATACGGACACATTGTTCAACACTTAATGCTTTTCAAAAATGAATTCTTATGTACATATTCAGACAATATTTAAAAGTGACATTACTTTAACTGGAACATTTAAGTTAAAGGCTTTAAGACAGGCCATTGTAGATGACTGTTATTAAACTGGGTCTAAATAACTCACAAATACCATGGCTTGGATCTTAAACATGTTAAACTTCTTTAATCTCTCTCACACGCACACGTTAGTTCAGACGTTGGTGGATAACATCATACTCTGAAGATGGGTCTGTTTTCTGCAGGGACATGTAAATCCTGTCCTCTTGGTTTGATTTCACGGTTTTTCTTTTTTTCCTTTGGAAAGAAGAAAAGGGTGAAATTATGCGATAGTTATAAGTCTCAACTGAATTGACTGAGCTCATGATGAGGATGAGGCAACATACCAGAGGAATATCACGCTGGTTATGAGGATGACATTCAAAATGAGGGAAAGAGCAGTGACAGTCCAGGGAAGCAAAGCCTGTTTCCCGTGATGATCTGTTATTTGAAATGAGAAACAATGTTTGAATGTTGTGTTTATGATTATTACTCAGTGGATTTTAGGCACCTTTGCAGCTTTACATGCAATAAATAAATGCAGTACCCTCCCAATAATGTGTTTGTTTTGTCTGAGTTTGTTAAATAAATCCAATACTTCCCTGTGGAGTCCTAGCATCAAAAACCTGGTGCTTATTGTTAAAGCGGCTGTGAGGAGAATCCGTACAAAATGGATTGCAGTGACTCCCTTTAGCCGGAGGATTTGCTCCAACTGTTGTGATGTATTGGATCTTGGATTAATATATTAATCAACAGTTCAGTGGTGCTATTTTATGGAACAGGAGAGTAAACTTTGTCATGTTTCTTTTGTAGTTTAGTAGCCGCCTGGTAGTGCTGCTCACAGCCTGGTGCTCTGAGACATATCAGTACCGTGTAACATTAGTGAATCCTGGTTATGTCCTACCAGTGCTCATTTACCAATCAGAACGCAACCTGGCTCTTCATTTTATTGAGAGACTCTCAAGTTTGAACAGATGTGGGTTGGAATGATCATTATTAAAACCAGCTTAGAGTGTGTTTTAGCCTTTAGCCTGTTCTTTATCACTCTTCTGTTTAGCTTTCATTTGCTCTTCTGTCCCTTTTCTGCCAGACAGCCCAGCTACGGTTTCCACTATTATGACTAAATAAATCCAAGAAGTCGTTTTCAGCTGAGGAAACACAGATCTCTCCTCTCGCTGCAAAGCTTCATCAGTCGGCATGGCATTGTCATAGAGACTTAACCATGCTGTAAATTCACCCTGTCCAGTCTGACCCACCCAGGAAGCTAGGAATTGGGATTAAGAAGTAATCTATTTGCTGGTGATCTCATTTTAAATTGTGGATTATGATCAGGCATATCTCGAGATTTGACTTTTTCAAGATCACTTAGAAAGTCCTCACAGTCTCCTCATTAGACCCCGGTCCCTCTGCTAGAAAAACAAAGATATAGAAAGAAAAAGCTCAAAAGAAGGAGAAAATTCTGCATGCTAAACATGATATTCACCCTTTCTTATTATCTGCAATGTAGCAGTAAAGGATGTTCAGTTTGCTTATTTTTCTACCCCTTTGTGTTTTTGTGTGGTCTTCCAACTGAAGGTAGCTGTGCCCCTTTTTTGCCTTTTAAATCTAAATAAATGAACAAACTGATGATCCGTCCAGCTGTTACGGATGTTTACTCACCCTCTGCTCCCTCTGAAATGAACACGGTGAGGCTCTGTTTCACTTCTCCAACTACATTGCTGCTGACACACTCAACTGCTAAGTAGCTTTGGTTGTTTACGGTCAGAGTAAAGGTGCTGTTGACCCTGCGGTTTGCCAGGGTGGTGATGACATTAGTTTTGGTTTGGTTGGCCAACAGTGGCCATTTGATGGTGGGTGAAGGAAACCCATCACTGACACACACACAGGTCAGGACCTCAGAATGAACCTTACATCTTGAGCTGTGAAGGATCTGTGGACGTGCTATGGACACAAGCAGAATTTCAAGATGACTTCAGTGACATAATAAGAGTCAAGTGCCTACATGTGGGGCGTATACTCACAGTTAACTTTCAGAGTCACTGTCTCCTCTGTAGAGATGTTCTTGAAGTTGACCCTACAGGTGACCTTGGTGTTGTGGTGTTTGGTGAATGATGGATTGAATGTTAAAGTTGATCTGTGTTTTTCAAATGTAGGGCTGAGAAGTTCACTCATAAAATCAGTGATATTCCCTCTGATGAAAGTGTCACTCCCTCTTCCTCCTCCTCTCCATGTCCAGGTGATCTCAGGAGCAGATCCAGAGCAGAGACCAGGAGCAGTGCAGCTCAGTGTGGTCTGCTGTCCCTCTGTCAGAGGAGGAACCATCACTGTGGGCTTCTGGGTCAGATCTGATGGGACAGAGATCCAATCTAGTGAGTAGCCTTGAGTTTAATAAGATTATCAGTTTGAGCATCTTGAAATCAAATAGCTACATGAATTAATTGTCATTTATATTATACATTCTTGCTCACAAATAATAAGAGCTGCATCCATTAGACTTCAGGTTTATATTACTTCTGAACACGCACTTAATGCTGACGCACATAACTTATGGTGCTTTTCCACTATACAATTCCAGCCCTACTCGGCTTGGCTCGGCTCTACTCTACTCTACTCTTCTCTACTCTACTCTACTCTACATGGTTTGGTTAGCTTTTCCACTAGCCTGACTACAGACTCACGGTGGGCGTGGATCTTAGGACACAGCTACGCTAAAGTGCTGCGCAGAGGTGCATGCATGTCATCTATAACACAACACAACACAAACATAATTTTGTACTAACATGTGCTACCGTGGTCTTTAAAGGAAAAAAAAAGCTTTCAAAAGATTTCATTAATTTTTTATTTTTGGGCCTGGTATACCGAGATTTTTTGTTGAACAATCATTCTTCTTTGAACTATTTTTCCTTTTTGGTTCCCTGTGGATAAATGGACTGATTGGTGCATGAAGACTCTCGTGGCAGACAGATCGCTCCTGCGCCGGCGAACTTTGAGTTCATCAAAAAGACTCTTTAAACCGAACTATCTTAGCTGTTAACTTCTTTTTCGTTTATAAAGGACTTTTAACATATTTAGGAATCATGAAGGAGCATTTTAGGGCTGTATTTTGTCTTCATTTAGTCTGGTTCTGTGCCGTCGGGTTTAAATGTCATTAAAAACCCGTCCCTGAATTATTCGTTTGCCTCTTGTAAGTGATTTGTGCAGAGTCAGAAGCTGCAGAGACGACATTCTCTGACCAATGAGTGACCGGCAGTCCACCTTTGAGTATCAGCTTAGCTCATGGAAACGCAACACAAACCGGGTAGAGCTGAGTAGAGTCGAGTAGAGTAGGGCTAAGACAGGTCAGTGGAAAAGGACCATTAGTGCCACACTAGGACTAAAAGAGCACACACAATGTTGACATTTTTTTTTTAACAAGCACATCAAATTACATCAGCACTTCATAAGGTTGCCGTCGCTGTTCATACCTTTAACAGTGACTGTAACTCTTGTGGAAAATGTGTATCCATCATCCACCCCGAGAATAAGTTGAAAGCCATTGACTCTGAGCTGATATGATCCAGAGTCTGAGGCTTTGAGGTCGTTGATGATGATGGTGCAGTCGTTCTGATCGATGTAAGAGGTCACCTGTGACACTCTGCCTTTAAATCCAGGCTGGATATCTTCTCCGTTGCTGCTAAATACCACATCTGAACTGTCACATAATGGTTTAGAGGGCTGACATTTGAACCAAACAATACTTTGGTGAATCAAATATCTATTTGGGTTGAAAGAGCACGGTATGACAACACAAAGTCCAGCTTCAGCTCTTATTTCTTGAACTCGCAGAGTGACACAAAAGTCTTGTTGACAGACTGTACGTGAGAGAAAAGTGAGACAAAAAAACAGGATACTCTCAATTTGTTAAAATGTCCTGTTTTCAAAAAATGGTGAAGAAAAGCTGCTACTTCTTAGAGCCAAATAAATTGTTCATATTTGTATGGATATGCTAACAACAAATACAATTTAAATTCACTTTATAAATTTAACCAACTAAGGTGAGAATCAATTTAACAATATAAATGATAATAAGAGAGAAGCCTACCTGTTTCTGCGTTACTGCCTCCGACAGACAGCAACAGAGTTAACCCAGTGAAAACAAACATCATGATGTTGTGAGTTCAGTCTTGCTCTTTGAATTATATTAGAGCAACATGAACACACAAAAATAAAGAAGTTGAGCTGATGAAACTGCTGTGGTGAAAGCAGCAGGGCGTTACTCTGCCTATCTGTAAAACACTGTCCAACATCTAATTTAGACAGTTTGTGAGCAGTGATAATTTGTTATGAATGGTTTGATTAAGGAAATGATAAATTCCCAACATTTTTAGAGAACATGAAAAATTTCCTTCGTACCTTTTTCTGTCTTGTCCTCCTTGTCTCACTCTCTGTCTCTCTCTCTCTGAGTGACACTATTCCCGACTCTTTCTCTTTTACTTCTGCTTTTTCTGTGGTCAGAGTCATTGGATAGAAAAAAATCTCTTTGATTATGAAAGTAAAGGAATACAGTAGATGTGGTATTATTAGAGATGGAAACCTTATCACCATGATTCAGCAACAGCTTAATGGAGCTGTGCTGAAGGAGTGTTGTGTGACAAAATGCTTTAACTTTGTAAAGCCTTCACAATTAGAAATACTTTGGCTCTCTTAACCCCCTTGTTAGGAATTTTCAGTTTGTGTTGATTTTGGTTCCCCTGTGGACACAGTGCCAACTCTAATCTATTTGCTGATCTTGTCTTGTTCCGCTGTAATTAATGGGTGTTCTCGTCTTAAAGAGGTGGAATCCTGCTCCCCCTTTTTGTAAACAAGGGTGTAAAGTAGAAATGCTGCATTTTCATACTGAATATGATCAGATTTTCAATCCACGCTGTCTTTATACATTGTAGAAATCTCTGAAATAGTTTGTAAACTCAAAATGATTTGTTTTTCTGAAATAGTTTAAGATCTTCACAACACCAGTGAGAGAGAATATGGATTTTTTTTAGCTGTGTATGCAGAGGAAAGTGGAAAAAAGAACTCAGTTCCTCTTCTTTAAGCTATACTTTTCAGGCATTTTCTCCTATGTTGTATAAGTAAACTAAAAAGAGACAGGAAATGTGGGGAGTAGAAAGTGAGGGAAGACATGCAGCAATCAAAGAAGGCTGTGAGTTGAGAGGAGAACTTTTCGCCTCTGTAGTTGGGGGGGGGGGGCATCTCACTGAACATACCACTGCCAATAGAGGCAAAAACGCTAACCCTCTGTGAATTGCCAACTTGTGTCCCAGCTAATGTTCTTGGTACTATAATAATGCTTTTATATATCACTAAAATTTTTAAAATAGATGTTGTTTGGTGTAGTTGGTTGACCGAACATTAGATACAAAAGAAAAGGTTTAAAACTTCAAACTCAAACTTAACAGGTTAAGTTAACTTAACTGCAAATTACCAAATAGCCTTTGGTCCTGATGGGAAACAGATGATTAAAGCATCTACAGCCACCCATTAATTTAATCATGTAATGCCTCTTTTTGTACAGCAAAGTGTATTCTATGACCCTGCATTGTTTTGTCTTTGTTGTTAACAAAGTGTTATAAAACAGCATCATAAGAGTAACAAACTACTTAACAAATGACAGCATGAAAGTCAGGCAGTTTTCAGTGTGTGTTTATGAATAACCATCAGTTTTTACAGTGTGTCGTTGTTTCTTTTTTTAATTTTATTTTTTCATGAAACTGAAGACAGATGAAATTGTTTGAGGCATGAAAGACATGTTTAAAATAAAACAGCAAGCAAACAACATCATTGCAGAAATCCTAATTTCATTAAGTAACAGTGCTTATATTGCTGAGAGATTGCAAACCCTGATCTGAATTATTGTGTCAATTTCATATGTAGAAAAAAATCTCCAACAATAATTTTAATTACAACAAAGCATGGGACATACAGTTTGCTTTACAACACAAAATATTAAGCAAGACATGTTTGAAATTTCTACTGGAAAGAAAATTAAATAAAAAATAAAAACATACCCCACCATGAGACGTTCCAAAGCAGGAACCTGTTATTGACTTTGTGTTTCCAGAGGAAGCCGGCCAATACATACTTTAATCAAGAACAATGTCCTAATACAAAAGGTGATGAATGTTGACACTGGCTGTGTTTACATGCATTAAGGATGCTTTCTAACCCCCCAAATCTTTTTTTTTCATGTAATCTGAGTCAAAATTGGCCCATTTATCTGCCATCATGTTTCACTTTGACACTTAAGTCAGGACTTGAGGAAAAAACAAGGCAGTAGAAATCTTAGTCGTAATTAAAAAAGTTTGAGAATACAAAACATGCAACAACTCATCTGTGTTTGCTCACAAATGTGACAACAATGCTTCACTCAGCTGCAGATGATAGGAAATCCAAAAACGTAAGACATTTGTTTTTCGTTGCCACTGACTCAGGTGAGCTTCTCTTGTTTTGTACATAATTCAAACTCTTAAACCCAATAGCACAGCCCCACAGCAATGTTTTGAATACAGATTATTCTACTGTTCAACCTTTCTTAAACCTGTGTCAAAGTTGACTTTAGAGATTCATCACAATGGGTCATAAGTTTCCAGGTTTATCAATGTACACAGAAACTATTTATAGTCCTAATTACTTATACTGATGGAAAAGAATTATAAATAAGGATGTTTTGTTCCATTCATTGACTTATTCCATCTTCCTAGACTACAGTCATATTTGGAACATACTATACTTGTAGAAATCATTTTCAGTGTCAAGAGTCATTTCAACCCATAACAGGTGGATCCACTTCCCACTTCCATATAAGTACGAAAACAACAGTATCTGTTAAGTAGGAAAATATCAGTTTACTTGTGCATATGTGATGTTCAATAAACTGCAAAAGAAAATTGTCCCTAATTCACTTAATTTAAGGAAAGTGATGATGAACTGATTAGAAATAGTCTGTCTATGTCTGGAAAGGGAGGGTAAAGAATCAACATACTCGTAAGTTAACACTGCAATAATTAGCATCAGGGATCTTGTCTGTTGATGTTTGAAGGAACCCCCCTCATCTCCCAAGATTTGCAGGATTTAGTCATTTGAATACAGGAAGTACACATCATTCTGGCGATCAATACATTAGTCAGTGAAAGCTCAAATGAGAAGTCTGTAGTTGGTTTTGAAACAGACTGAAAGCAACAATAATTTCTATTTATGACCAACAAATGCAAACCAGACCATCAGAGAGACGAGGGGCTATTTGTGAAAGTTGTATCAATGCCTGAATCTAGCAGCAGTGTGTATGAGTTGTTAAAAAATTAGTCACAAAAAAGAGAAAAGGAGCACAGCACTGCACACCTAGAACTGTGCAAAACCTAAATTAAGCAATAAAAAATGGTAATGGCAACACTTAAATTTAGGAGGACCTCTCAAATTTTGATGTAAAAAAAAAAATTGTGCTATCATGAGGTGGTTTTTCAGAGCTTTCGATATTGAAGTTTGACACAAAAGAGCAATAGAAATACTTTTTGTTAATTTTTACAAAAACACACCTCTGTGAACTCTTTGGCCATTGTTCTCTCCTACGTACCTAGTATGTGGCTGCTGCCATACATATGGACTCTAGTGTTCATATTTACATTTGCATTCATCTTTTGACAACACCAGCAACAACTAACATCAATCAAAATGGCAGTTTTGGCTCATAAAATGTTTGTGATATGGTTACTGCTGGTTTTAGTCCTCCCTCAATTTTCTTCATTCCACAAATAGAATCTCCTAAGACGAGATTTCACTAAAATTGTGCGCAATTCTAGTCATAATTGAAGCACCAGCAAGGTGCAGTTGTATGTCACTGACACTTCAGAAATGTTGCTTTCAATTTGTTAAAAACTGTAATGGAAACACATGTTGTGGCAGTAGAAAGGTTTTTGCTGGCTTCAGCTTCACACAGTGTGCATGTAAACAAATGATCTTTTCTTTAAGTTGCCTAAATGAAGACATCTTGAAAAGAGCTTGTAGTTCTGGTCCTCTGTGACTGTTTGTATGATGAAGGTTAAAGGTAAATTCCATTGACTTATTGATACACAGGTCAGGTGTTGTACATGGTAACACTCACCGAATTAATTGGACAGGGGTTTCAAAATTTGGTGTACATCAGTTCAAACAGGCCATGAGGTCAAGAACATGAGCTAATCTTTGACACCAGGGCCTATGACAGAGCCGACAGCCCAACTCATCACATCTAAGCCGCCTCTTAGTAAACAGCTTAATGGGCGCTCTATTCAAGCTGCTTTAGACCGACAACTTTCTTTCTGCTCCCTTGCAAACTACTTTGCAAACCATATTCACCCCAGCCCCTTCTTTTGTACTATCTGATTTCAATAGTGTCATATGTTTGGTCCCCGATGCTCGCTCTAATCTGTAGCCCCATGAGTCTTTGCTTCTGCTCTCCCTGCTTTCGTTTGTCATATATGTACATGAAAGAAAGCAGAGGTGTGCTCTCCCCACCTCAGCCTTGGCATTGCAAGTAGGCACTATGAAGGACAGGTAGTCCCCAGAATGGAGCTATACCACCAAATATGACTTGTTGCACCAAAAATAATTGATTATTTTGACAAGAGTGGTCCTGACTAATAAATATTCTTTAGTTATTTGTTGATTCTGTTGTTCTACTTCCTGCATGTAAACATAGCCTTTGTTGTGCAGACCAATGAAGTCTTGTTACTTTTTCTTCAGCTCATATTAAGACAGTGTTCAGTCAAAAATATGTGAAAGATGTTTGACAGGATTCTGTTTATTTCTCCCACTGGCTTTAACCCAAAATGCTCCACTTACATTGATGCCTGCTGTCAAAACAGTCATGCAGAGTATTAACTGTACATACCAGAAACCCTCCCTTGATCAATATACATCTTTTTAATATATTATTCATAACATCATTACAAAGTTAGAATATTAGTGGTTTTGATATAACGTCTCAGGTTCATTTAATGTCTTTGAGTAGCACAACCATCTGGCTAGTCAGCATCCCTTTTTTTCTCATTCAAACATCAGATGCAATCCTGTGAGAAAATCACATCAAGTGAAATGCTCGAGCTTCCCAAAGACCCCAGTGATCAGTGTCCTATGAATCCTTCAGCACGATTCGAACACACACACATACACACACACATATTGTCTAAAAGAGCTAACACTTTGGCCACTCGCTCACAATTCTGCTGTTCGTTACGTCTGCTTTTTTAGCAGATCAATAAAAGAGCGAGGGTCCAAACTTGGAAAGAAAACTCGACAGACATGTTGGCCACAGTGCAGAAAATTCCCTCCAAAAAATCTCAACACATTCTGCGGCTGAGTGGAAAAGGCTGGAAAGATGCTGTGACGTTTTTGAGAACTGGGCAATATGAGCTTACAAAACCTCTACAACTATTATAAAAGTGATGTTGACTTGTACCTTTAATTACGAGAGGCTGTCGAGTCACAGCACATATGAAACTCAATTGTGTGGAAACAAGATGCTGAGATGGTTTCCATCCCTTCTCCTCTGTTGGTTAACTTCTCTGGGTGTGATCAACCAAAAGAAAGAGAGGAGAGGTTTACTCTCAGTAGAAAGACAAACATAAATATAAGAAAACAAAAAGCGCAGTTACTCCTTGCCCTGATGCTTCGACTGGCAGCAGACACAGAGACAGTTAGAAGAGACGAATGTATAGCAAACAGTCAGGCCGATGTGAGCGCTCAGATGCTTGAGAAATACATCAACAGCCAAAATGAAAAACATGGACAGAGAAACAAAAACATGGCCACTGGTTAACATTACATGTTTATGAGCCAATGAGCAACAACTCAGGCCAAAAGTTGAAATCATTTTAACATTGTCCAGTGGGCCATGCTCCGGCCCAAAAAAGTACCAGTTTTTCAAAATGATGGCGTGTGTGGGGCGTCCCATGGAGGAGGGGCAGCATGAGGGGGGAGTGGTGCATTATATGTGACAAATCTGAAGAGATGAGAAACAAGGAGTCATCATATGCAGGGGGTGGTGGTGGGTTGTTAAACAGTTTACGGGGCAGAGGATGTGTTGGGGCTGCCGCTGCGTCTCGCATAGCCGAGGGATCAGGGAAGGATTGCGATTCATTTGGCTTTGATCTCCGTGTAGTTGCTGCCATCATCCCCCCTCCCTGAGGCCCCCTCCCTGGGCCTGGCCCCGATAAACTCCAAAGCAGCATAATTCAGCTCTTGCCTCTCCAGTCCTGCCATAGAGCCCACAGGTTGGTAATCCCCGTCTTCTCCCTGTGGGCAGAGGTACCAGTCAGTGACTCACATCAGTGTCCAGGTGCCAGTGACACCTCAGATGACGGTAGAGCGACAAACACCGAAAAAGAAAGAAGTTAGTGGTTACTGGTCGACAACTGACAAGAAGACTGAGATGTTTGATGTTAGTCTGGCTGTTTGTGTTAGCGATGAGGCAGCCATGCAGAGGGCAGGTTCAGAAACAAACAGCAGTGTACGGATCACAGAAGCTGATATGCGAGGAGATGCATCCGTCATTGAGCTTGTGTTTTTTTTATGGGGATTTGATTTTGAACCTTACCGTAGTCTCCTCTAGAATGGAGTTAAACTTTGAGCCCAACAGCTCTGTCTTAAGCTGTGCAAGAGTTAGGGGAGAGAAAAACAGACAGAAAAACGCAGAGAAGCGATGAAAGCAGGAGAAAACAGTGTTTGGAAAGGTCATGAATGGAGCTACTGGACTGCTGGTGGGAGAGGTTTCTTCTACTACCTCATTTTAAGAGGTTAAAATGGGGTCTGATATTTCACAATTTGTTGCATTACACATAACGCCCAAAACTCTGAGAATGGTCATCCAAGCCAATCTCCACCATAATCATGATCATTGACATCGGCGTGTCTCACCACTTTCTTCCTCAGATTTTGTTTGTCCTTCTTGACTGCGCTGTAGTACAAAGCTGGGTTCTCCAGGACCACGTCCTGCCTAGGGTTGCCATTCTCTCTGGGGGACGGAGTCACATAATCAGACTCGGCCGTGACTGCCACTAATGCAGGGTGACACGCCAAGCCTGGGCATCCATTTTAAAACAACAAGCTCTGTAAGGTTATGCTGGAGGCCAACTGTGGCTGTGAGTGACGTGGTTATTTTATGGGTTTAGTTGCTGAGCTTACACCCACTTCAGGGGTGATTTGCCAGAGAAAGCTTGCAAATTTTGGGGTCCAAATATGCCTCAAGGCGTAAATAAAGCACCTTGGTTAAGTTAAGCTACCTGGGTTGTATTTAGCGTAGCAGGTCAAGGATACAGGATACAGAAGCAGTGTCAGAGCAGGGAATTGTGCCTGCAAAATATAAGGTTAGTCTAGCTTGCTAACCCACTCCACCTAGAAGCCAATGTGGATCTCCAAGGAGTTCAACAGGGACTTGTCTTGGCAAATAAACTGAAATTGCTTTGGAGAAATGATTCTCACGCCACATCAATCCCACATTCACTCCTTTACAATGTGCAAGAAAGTGTTTTAGAATGGATGACAAGGCTTAAGTGTTTCCTTGGACATCAGAAAATGCTTAGTGAGGAAAAACGGCTACTTCTGCCTTGCATCGGCCTCTCCATTAGTATGTCATTCATACTCACTTCTTGTTGTTGTGGCCAACGTATCTCACTGCTGCAATGATGAAGGCTATGACTGCCACTCCCCCAATGGTGCCAACTATAACTGCCATCATGTATTTTTCTGCAAACAAAAGTAGTCAAAGTTTTCAATCTACGCTTCATTCCTCGAAAGAATCCATGGACTTTGATGGCTTCTGTAAGCAGTTATCCCCTAATCCTGCAATCCACGTGTCATGTGTGATTTTCATTAAAAGCTGATTTGCAGGTCCACATTCAAACCTGGTCCTTTTCTAAAATTGTTCTGCCAAGTTTGAATATTCATATCTTCTTCTTGGTTGAGTCAGAGAAAAGATATTTTTGTAGAATGGAAAGATGCACAAAATCAACCTTCTGACATTTTTTTTTTGTTTTGTCATCATTATAGTTTTGATCATAAAACTTGGCATCAAATCAGAATTGAGTAATTAAGTATGCCTTGTTAAGACACTACGAGGAGTGTCCTAATCTTTGGTGTTTTTTCGGCTGTAAGAATGCAACTCTTTCCAAGATGTGCATTTGTTTTTGAAGCAATTCAATGGTGAGCAGATCATCTTCTCATTGTCTAAGACAACTTTCTCCAGGATGCAAAGCGGCAGGGTAATCTATTTGTAGTTACATAGCGCTATTGTTTGAAACATAGCAACAATCGGGCTTGGTACACCTAGTTTGTAAGAAATAAATCCAAAAGAAAAGGGTCAGATCTCGTTTCTGATTTCTTGGATTTTGCCAGCTAGTGCAGTGTACCCATAGTGACTTTCTGCCTATGTGCCATAAAATTGATGTGTGTTCTCCCAGGAAAGCCAGACTCGACTTCAGATACTGAAAAATAGCATTTAGAAACAACTGATTTTGACATGTATAATCTCACTTAAAATCAAGCTTTTCCTCAATCATTTATTCACTTTCTACTGCTTATCCTGTTTCAGGGTAGCTGCAAGAGTCAGGGTACACCCTGGACTGGTCAACCATCTTATCACAGGGCCAACACAGTCAGAAAACCTTTCATGCATATATTATAGATTTTGAACTGGAAAATATATGAAAGTGAGATTATTTGAAGATGCACAAAGCAATGAAGCTCTGTGTTTTTCAAAAGTTGGTGGACAATGCTTCAGGCTCATGCTGAATAGTATATACAGCGGCAGAATCATGGTCGTAATTCTCAATAAGCATAGCTTGATTCTCGATCAAGTAAAATGTAATACGTTTTAAGGAATTTTTTAAATAAAGAAAGATGTTAAATATAAACAGGAAATATTTTAGAGCTTTGAGTTTCATGGTTTTTTTTCCCAAAGCCAGCATAAAGGCACTAGAATATTGTAAAAAGATCTCTATTAAAAGAAGCACAGCTCTGTACTCACTTTCCTGCTGTAGCTCCAGAAGCACACTCTCTCTCCCGTACACATTGGAGATGCTACAGTGGACGTTGACGGCGGGGCCACCATTGTCCATCCGCTCGCCTTTCTCCCTCAGCTTGATCATGCCCGTGGAGGTGTGTCCATCTGTGTGCGTGTAGAAATTGTACCGGCCGTCTGTTTCATTGATTGTGATGTTTAGGTCGGGCAGGTAGAACTCAATAGTGGGTTCAGGGTTTCCTGTGGCCATGCAGACACACTGGACACCCTCCCTGACCACTGTGCACTTTGACTCCTCCAATAGAACAGGGGCATCTATTGAACAAGGGAAAACATAAAAAAGAATATCAGTCAGTGTATTAAAAACATTGTAAAACATGTTCCATATTAGCTTCATAATGTTTGTTTTGGGTAATCATTGTTGCACAATAAGTTAAAGGTCAACTGGTGTTGGATATCTATTGAAATGTTCAACTAGTATGTCAAATAAGAAAAAAACCCAAGGCTTATTCTAACCACATTTGAGAGACCTCATAGAGCCATTTTATTAGGCTGCTTCCTACTTTTTATGTATTTTACTGTCTGATGAGAGACAAGAAACACTCACATTCAACGGTGATGTTGAGGGAGCTACTGGCTCTTCCGTGCTCGTTCTCGGCTAAGCATCGGTACTGTCCATCTCCCTGGGGTGTGATCTCAACAATATCCAGCACCGACAGCTCATCAGCTGTGATGGTGCCCACCAGCTCCCCGTCCTTCAGCCAGGTGAGGGTCGGGGCCGGGCTGCCTTGGGTGCTGCAGTGTAGGGCCAGTGTGGTTCCCTCTTGTACTGTAAAAGATTCATTAACCTGGGGCTCTCGGGGAGGGTCTGAAACAAAATAAAGGGATTTGTTATACAGATTCCTAAACTGGAAACCCTCTTGATGAGGAATATGTTTAGCAGACTTCTTCCTTCTTGTTTCAGATGTGTGAGATAAATTAATTGTTCTATGAGATTCCATTCTCAGACACTCACACTTGACAGACAGGTACAGTGAGGTGTTCATGATGCCGTAGCCGTTGTCCCCAATACATGTGTAGATTCCCTCCTGCGCTGGCGTCACATCGTCCAGAGAGAGGGAGATGTTAGATGCCGTGTCCCACAGAAGCTCTTGGTCCCCAAACATCCAGGAGATCCTGGAAGGAGGATTACTGTCCACTTCACAGTGTAGCATCACAGAACTTCCCTCCATCACCTCTGAGGACACGTTCACCCACACAGAGCGAGGAGCATCTAGGAGAGGGAGGAAAACAGAGGAGAACTTAACATACCAGGATTAAGTCAAGACAGTTAACAGCTATTTTCGTAGATTCCATTGCTTTGTTGGAGACCACTGGCATAACTTTCAAGTCTCATTTTAGACGTTAATATAGCGTAACTTAAATTCATGTTGATAAGAATTACTGTTAAGGTCTTGAAGGTTGTTGATGGGCTAATAGAATATAGAGTTTTTATTTGTTTATTCAAAATAGTTGCATCTAAAGTTATCGTTTATTTTGAACTTACACTTAATGTCGAGCGAGATGAGCCTCTCATAGACGAGTGTGGTGTTGGGGTAGTAGACCCTGCAGCCCAGGAGCTGCCCATTGTGCATAGGTCTTGGTGTGAAGGTGAGGGTGCTGGAGAGCACTGCTGTGTTGCCCTCCTCCAAGTAGTCAGAGCTGAACTCTGGGTCGGGCAGGTAGTCGGTGTACATCCACTGGATCTCAGGAGTCAGGTCGGGGCAGTTGTCGGGAGCGTAGCATGTCAGCTCCAGATTCTCATCGCTGACAATCTCCTCTGGGATGTCAATGTTGGGTTGATCTGGTGTTCAGGGAAACAAAGGGCTTTTTAAAACCATGTTGGCTTGATTTTTAACCCCAAATCCACAGTCTGTAGGCCAGAAAGGACTTAACAGATTGTCTGCAAGGTGTGTTATTAAAGACATAAATCCATATGAACTCTCTCACTGTCATAGCACGCCTAAAGGTGCTTTTCAACTCCTGGAGCTTTCTCTGGAACCAAGGACTTTATCCTGGAACAAGGATCTTTTTAACTGCAGTACAGAGGGTCTAAATTTAGTTTTAAGGTTTATCCTTAAAAACTGCCCTGCTTGGGGTATAGATGTTCAGGAACTGGGGGGGGTCGGACCTGCAAGCTGAAGGTTCCTGATTGGTAGAGCACCCACCGTGTTTTTATTTCACCCTCTTTCTGCAGCAACATCACACACAGCTGCGATCGACTTTGTTCATTCCTTCTTTAATTTACCTCCTTTTGATTTGCATAATTTAGCTAAGGCTTGAGCCTGTGGTGGAAACGTAGGCAAACAATGGGCCTCAGGAATCATGTAGTCCATGGGGATGTATACCATGAACTAAAAGTTCCTGGACCTTCTAGTTGAAAAGCACCTCAAGTAAGTACATCACATACAGGATCAAGTTAAGATACACTTTAATAGGCTGCTTACCAAGAACTTTGAGCTCAGCAAAGTCTGGAAATGTGTACATGTTGGCTCCACCCAGATCTGCACGAAAGTAGTATCTTCCAGAGTGCTCTGAGCCGATGTTGTTGATGAGCAGGGTGCAGTTCCTCTGCGTCAGGTCACCCAGCAACTTCGTGCGACCCTTGTAGCTCTCGTGCACGACGTCCGTACGTGATTTGAAGACGACAGGAGGGAAGAGTTGAGGGTACGGCTGGCCAAAGTACCAGATGCCGTGAATGCCTCGGTATGGCCTGATGCCAGAGGGATACATGAAGGTGCATGGTATGACCACGCAGGAGTTTGTCATGGCTGAAATGTCCCGAGGTACCCAAACGTTCCACTGGCAACTGGCATCTTAGAGTGGAACAGAGACAGATCATCAGAGAAGCATCAGTACATGACTTCTCTTGGATAACTCACTGACTTCATAGTTATTATGTAAGTTACGATGGAAGTATATTTTAAGCATCGAACAAGGAAAAGGTTCAGGAAATGACTACCATTGATGATCAACAGCAGTGGTAAGAGCAGCTCCAAACACCACATGGTCTCCGCTCAACGCTGGAA
The DNA here is from genome assembly GCA_008086565.1 of Thalassoma bifasciatum. Classification (NCBI taxonomy): domain Eukaryota; kingdom Metazoa; phylum Chordata; class Actinopteri; order Labriformes; family Labridae; genus Thalassoma; species Thalassoma bifasciatum. Next base: position 72,470 of record RPOG01002248.1, on the reverse strand, counting down.
CATAGACCTCTGCAACACATGACATCCCAGCAGTTACAACACATCCATCATCAGGAGAAAAAATCACTTCGAAATGTCTTATTTACAGATTTGATGCTGCATGACTCACGCTGCATCTATCTCTGAGAGTCCTTGAATAACTCAAATATATCTGGGATTTAATAGTTTGATTCTTGGGCTCGACTGTTTGACAAAATATTTGCCAGCAAACATTTCCAATTTCAGATTTTCATTGTGCTCATTTCATCCCACAGATGAAACAATGCTGCAGCCATGAGTCACACACACACCAGACATTTATATACAAAAACACTGTGATGCACAAGCTCCCAATGTTACCCAAACAAACAGGCAGAAAAGGAAATTATAAAGAGAATAACTGGAGAAATAAACAACATCTCATAGTTTTTTTTATAGATGATAGGAAGGCTGCAGTTCTAATGTTACAGTGCTTTTTACTAAGAAATTAATTAGGCACTATTTTTACTGTATTCACTTCTTAAGAGGTTTGTAAAATTAATGTATTTCCATCTATCATAGCAGAAAGTATCTAAAGGGGTAGGGAAGTATAGCGAACTAAATCATTTAAAGGACTTTTTTTGATACTGTTATGTTCAATTTTAACTTAATCCAGTTTAATTGTTGTCAGTTTAGCTCTGGTGCTGGGCTGTACTTCCAGGCAGCCGGGTCTTCATAAAGCTTTTATAGGCAAAGCACTTCTTAACATAAGGGAGATCCATGTTTCCTGTGTTTAATATCGTATATAGCTGCTTTTATCTCGCACACATCAGAATCAGCTCCATTTGTTAAGAGTGTGTGTACTACAGACTGTCTAAAACACGGACATAGTCTCTGGGATGTCACTCATAAGTTCCCAAAAGACGCCTCATGAAGCCAAACAAATAAAAGATGGTTGCCATATTGGAAATGCTGATTCTTTGTCAATCTGTTAGGTTAAGGTTGAGTTAAGGTGAACTTTTAGCCCCTTGAAAAACAGCTACTTATCTTGAATGTCGTGGAAATAACATCACATCTAAAGAGGAAATCAAAGTGGGAAAGTTGTCTGACCATTAGCACCTGTTGTAGTTAGTTTTGCAACTAAAACCAGACAATAACAACACAACACATGGATGCCAGTGAATAAATGTGTTCCTTCAAACCTTTGATTCCAACAACTTTCCAACAACAACAACATTAATCTAATTCAACAGGCTTGAGAAATGCATTCATTCATTTTATTGAGTCTTACTATGATCAATGGGACCAAACAGTATTTAGAATCATATTTTGAAATTAGTTCACTTGAATATTTTTTTTAACAAGGCACAGTATGTCAAGGGTCTTTCAGTACCTAGGAGCCTGTGCTCTGAACATAAACTGTTAGTAAATGGATGTAGAGTCCGTGCTGTTCCTTATCTGTTTCTGAAACAGAGTTTTGGAGCAAATCAATGGCAGGAACCATATTGGAAATGGGGTGCATGCATGTCAGTGAGCTGAGCTTTACCTCTAGTTGGGCGAAATTGGGGCTTTTATCGCTTCAAAACTGCAGAGTTTGAATAAATTTCAAAGTTGTTGTAAATTTGTACCAGGCTGTAAATGTGAGTTTCTGCTGGAAAAAAATATTTTTTTCTGGCTTGGTGTCTACATGGTTCCCAGTACGCCCCGAGCCAGCTTCAAGGGGACACTCCACAGACTGCAGTTTTTAGCACTTCCACCTTGCCTCATATTTTTCTAAACCAGAGGCTGCCACTTGGCTTTGAAGAAGATTTACTGTAAGCTTATTTCTGTTGGGTGTTAGTCACAGCCGTGACATGAAACTGTGGTTTTACCTTAAAAACTCTGATGGTTAGAAACAGACAGAAGCTCTGCAGCTGGTCAGCAGCTCCACTCGGGGGTGTTCACTCACACCCAGACAGCCCCACAGCCTTCTTCTCTGTAACAGAAAAAGGTGACATCAGCACCATCGGGCAGTGACATCACTCACACAGCGGCAGAGTAAGTCACACAAACTCAGCGTCAGTCAGCACCTGGTCGCTGCCCCTCAGTAGAGTCTCTCATTACGGTCTCCATACGTAAGCTCGTCCAGTGAATGACACTCAGTGTTAACTGAGCTGTGACACAACGCCAAAGTCTTCACACATCATGTCATCAGTGGAGAGCTGACACTGTGGGTTTACTGTGCAAGAAATGCATCAGTCTAACAGTACAGTGACAGAAGTGATAAAATGTGTCTTGGGATGCAACTGCTCTTTTTAAGGAATAAAATTAAGTTCACAGAATATGTGAATGTGTTGCTTGAAAACTACCTACTCATGAAAAGTTAGTCAGCGCTTGTCTTGAATCAAAAGGACGTTATTGTAAGTCAGCAGAACTTCCAGATTTAGCTCAAACAGGTGATGAAATAGAAAGAGCTTGGATACATAGTCATTGAACGTTACATTTAAACACAATAGAGAGAACATACAGCACTGCTCATTCAGTCTAGATGATATCAAGAGCTGCCATGTTTGCAATCTACAAGGGAAATACAACTATGTGAAGCAGATATTAAACAATCTAAAGAGCTTTTGCAGCATCTTGACCTCTCTGAAACAGTAACAAAGAGACTAGCACAGATAAATACCAATGAGCCAATATGAGCTGTTTTCAGATATTGTTTCAATATGAAATGTCCTCACATTTAGCATTTGCTACTTCTAACTGTTTGCTTAGCATTAGCTGGTTAAACTTAATTATGTATTGATTTCACACAATATTTGGGCTTAAAATTGTTTGTTTCAGTTTGTAGGTTTCTAACAAACAAAGTGAACACTGTTTTTCATAGTTGTGCTCTTTAAAAGTTTAAGATTGCCAGAAAGAATTGAAATGTAACTTTTTATGCTTGACATTGTAACATTAGACACAATTGACTGTCCCTTTTAAAAAAAAATCCAAACCTTTGAAATTGTATACCAGTGAGACATAAAATATTTCCACGATGACAGTTACTGGATGTAAAATTAACACATGCAGTCGTTTCAGCAGAGGACTTAGCCTCCGTGCTGCAGCAGCCGGTGTGTGCAGATGGCCGGCCTCAGAGTGGATTGTGTGTTTTAGAGCTTTGTGATTAACACGTTCCAACTTCCCTTCAGGAATTATGACCAACATATATAGCAGCATATATGGAGAAAAAAAAGCGAATTATTTTCATGTGATGCAGCAAATGGGATGTAGATTTGTCAGACTGAAAAAACACTTAAAGCTTGAGAAGTGAAAGTAAGTTTGCAGGAATATTGATGTCAGCCTTTGACTTTAAGCATTGAGAGTGACAACAGAATGGGACAGATTGAGACTAACTTGGTGACCATGTATATCTTGATATTATATATGTCTTAAGATACTGTAAAATGTGCAGCAGCCTTTTTAAAGTGGTTACAGTGGTACAGGATTTCAGGAGTCTTGTAGTACAGTCAATAAGGGGCGTCAAATTATGAAAGACTGCATCAAGAGAAAAAGAATATTTACCACAGACACTTCAAGTCTGTAGGGATATTAGGAATCAATTTTATCTTACACTTACACCCTTCACTTATTGAATTTGGCATATTACAGCTTATTTGAGTTGAGTCAAAAGGTTTTAGAGTTCATTTGATCAAATTGAACTACTTTTAAATGCTTAACATGGAGGCAATTTCAAGAAAGCAGTTCCACATAATTCATTAGCATGTTTCCACCTCCTGTTTCTTTTTACAATATGTTTTCTGGAAACCAAAAAACTTAAGCATAAGACAGAAATATGCACAAGCAGTGGTGTTGGTGTTTTTTTCACAATCTTTTTTAGTTATTATTTGAAATATATTCTGTTTATGCTACTTTTGAGATGTGATTTGGTCTTTTTGTTCATGAGCAACTAACAATTTCCACCACAGCCACACCTACTTTTCAATGACTTTTCATGGTCCGTTAAACTTTTAAACTAATGAAAATAATGTTTCAGTGAGATTAGGGTGACCCACTTTGAAACACTTCTTCCCACAATGCCTCACTGTCTTGAGAATTTGACAATCTGAACTTTTTTCTCCAGTGTTGCGTCAATCTTCACCATCTGCACGCCAACAAAAGGCCGAAAGCAGGGCGAGTGTGTTCAAGCTGAACATCAGCAGCAGCAGCAGGATAGAATAGCACGCAGCAGTCAGGCAGGAGCATTGACACCCCCCCCCCACAACAACGTCCTCATTGACAGAGCAGACAAACGGCTGGCACAGAGCACACAGCATACGTGTGCACACTCACAAGCTCCATACACACGCTAACACTTGCCTCATACCAGCCTCAGCACCAGGCTCCTGCTCCCTCTCAGTCCTGACTTCTTCTCCCTCTTCTTGTCCTCCTTGAGGTCTTGCTCTGAATCCTGGATGAATCCCGGCTCTATGGGAGATGATTAGAAAAGGAGGATAAAGAGAGATGTGAGAACAAGACAAGGGGAAAAGAGGGAGTCTGTGTGCACGCCGGTTTACAGGCGTCGTGGGCAGCTCTGAATATGCGTCGAGGCATTTCTGGAGCTTGTCTTTTGGCCCACTCAGAATTCCTCTTCCCTGGTCTGTCGTCTCCCTGAGCTGGCCCGTACGTCTCACTTCTTTGAACTCAGAGCTTTGATCCTGCCTCCAACTGAGGTCACATAAAACCTGTTGACATGAGCGAAACTTTTCATGCTGGTGATGCCAGAGACACTTGAGGAAACGTTGAGTGTTAAAGGAGCGATGACTCAATATCACTTTGAGTACATCTGTGTTAGAGCAACATACGGAGAGTGGGAGGAATATGGAACTTGTGAGATGAATATATTTATGTAAATTGGAGATTTACATTACTTTGATACAGATTTTGATCTGTGTTATGTTTATTTGTTCGTCTAAACCCACAATTAAACCTGAGAATTTGAATCTGACGCCAAGTTTGGATAGATTTCAGATTTGCAAAGAAAGACGTCAGGTCATGATATCTGATATTTCCAGCTGTGCGCAGATCTAATGGTTTCCTAGTTGAGGAATGTCTGTAGGCGAGAAGCACAAGCATGGATTGACTCAAAGGTCCACTTAGTTTACATATAAAAGTAACAAAGGCAACTTGTCTATCCCTGTGGTGCATTTCCCCCCCACACTCTCATTGTTACATGTAGCATGAGTCACTGTGTCCAAAAGCCTTTAGGCCACCAGCCAAGTGATGGCATCTCCGCAGAGCCGTGGATAACCTCAAGGGAATCCCTCCGCAGACAGCGCGGAGACAAGCTGGAGAAGAGAAAGCTGCATTGACTCTCTAGAGATGTGTACAAATGTGGCATGCCTCAGCCCCCGTACACACACATGCAGCATAAGTCATGCCAACACACTCCTCAGTGTGGGGTGTGCAGCTATGTGACCCTCCTCTGCATCCCCTCTGGGCTGTTTGTAAGCCTGGTGTGCGTCATTGTCCTGCTGGGGCTCCAGTCTTTGTATTGTTTGCATTACATGTGTGTGTGTGTGTGTGTGTGTGTGTGTGTAGGAGAACAGGTACAGGTTGGATATTTTCTGCAGTCCTTGGTAACTCGAAAAGAGGCAAATATTAGGAAAGAAACAGCAAGATAATTCACTTTGAAAAGGATTAAAGACAAATCTACAAAAAATCAGCACACCTGTTGTTTTGATGTCTATGCTGAAACCTCTGATGCAAAAAGGTAATCAGACTTCAGCAAAATCACTTATTCTACATCACGCTTCAGGGATACACACGCTTTCTAAACAATCTTCTGTGTGAAATCAGGCCACGACACCTTTTATGAGTCATTTTACATTATTGAAATCACTCACACAAACTAAAAAGCTCACACAAACAAGCAACTGTGCCAAGAAGAACATTTTCATTGTGAATATCGTCTGTGGCCGCCCGTGTACAAGAGCTCTGCCGTGGCTCTTGGTTAAAAAGAATGGCAACCTTGTGTGCAGAACACTGCCCATTGTGCGAGCGAGAAACTGGAGGAATTTTTCCGGAACAGGCCCGCTCACAGCTTGTGCTTTACTGTTTGCCTGTGACGCGCGATGGTCCACCACAAGCGAAAATACTCAGAGGAGCAGATGGTCTTAAAACATGACTGCCCCCCCCCTCCCACACATGGCGCGCTGAGCTGGGATGAGCACAGCGCGCTGCGTACACACTCATGCACAAGAGATACAAACATAAACACGGAGATATGCCAATATCCAGTCACACAGTCTGTCCAAGGTTCTGCAGAGAGAGCTGGCGTGGAGACAGATTCAGACCCGACTCTGAGGCAGTCAAAAAAATCAAAGCACTGGTGCTCACCTCAAAGAGTGGATACTATAAAGAGAATCTGCATGTTTTAATTTGTACTCCAAATATCTGGAGTAATTTTGCCATTTAGGGTTAACGGATCTGTTAAGGAATATTCAAAACTTGCTTTCAAGGTTGTCCTGAAAAGAAATTCTGTAGCCTCAGGATGTCAGACATGACCTTCTTCTACTTTTCCTTGCATCAAGCTAATTATTTCCACAAGGATAAACCATATTTCATCAGTATCTGACAAAAATCCCATCAGTAAGCATGACCATTTTTTCCACCTGGCAAACCCGGTAAATCCCTGGCCCAGTGGGCAGATGGTGATCCACAGGCCTCCTCTCTCAATAGAGCGCTCTCCCTTCCGCTCCCAACAAAAGGGGGCGACAAACAGAGCCGTCACCTGTTCGGCTGCACTGACAGATAAACTGTGGCCTTATCTCAACGCTCCTTAAAACCCTCCACTTGACTCTCTGTCCCCGATCGGAAGAGAAATACTTAGTTTGCCAGAACACTTGTGTGATTTTGGTGAAAGACGGGATAGTGAGGTGTTTTTGCAATGAGGTAAATGAAGTGGATCTGGCAGATCTGATTTTCAATGGCCTTCAAAGCAACCTGACCTCAAATCTTAATATCAGACTTTTGATATCACAGGAGCAGCTCCAGCTACTTGAGGTGGGATGTTGGATCTTTGCATAATCACATATCAGGGAAGAAATCAGCTCTGTAACTTCAAATTTTGAGTCCAGTTTTTAAAATAATGTCACAAGTAGTTTAAAATCCTCCCAAATATGATGTTTGAATTTAGAAAGTGGACGAGCTCACAAGTATGTGACTTGAGTTTATAAATCACTTATGATTGTAAAACACCTGTTGTGCAAGATTCAAAAGCATTAAAATCACAAAACTGAGCCAAGATTTAAAAACAACTTGTACTTCAACAAACCATGAAGTTTCTATTCACCAACAGATCGGTTGAGTCCACCAGGACTCCAGTTTTAACACAAAGTGTTTCCCTTCCCTTCCCTCCCTCTACAAAACTTCTGTCTGCAAATGTAGAGAAAGACTGCAGCCTCTGAAGGGGTCATCAAAGAAAACGTGTCTCTGGCTTGTTTGAATAAAGCAGACAAATGTTAAATGACTTGTAAAACTGTTGTAGTGGCAATGCAATCCAAGGCTCTTCTACCTAGCGTCAGATGTCTGTTTAGATGGTTCATACGCTTCGGCAATTACAGGAACGGCTCAGTGCTAATGGCACAGGCAGCCAAATCAGTCCAGAAATAATTGGCTGAGCTTTTAGCAGCCCCCGCTAACACCTATCAACACACACACACACACACACACATACAAATACACACTCAATCACTCCTGTGTGTGTGTGTGGTTACACATCATCACTGACACGCTCACTCATGCACGCATTCATTAAGGCGCACACACACAAACACACACTCACCCATTACCTAACTGAGTCTTACTTGTGACTCATCCAACTCTCAATCTTTTCACTCACTGGCTCATCACTTCATCTTTGAACGCTCACGCAAACAAGCACACACTCATCCAGACTGTAGGTGTTTGACCTTAAAGATCCAAAATGACAAAAATAGATAGATAGATAGATAGAGAGATAGATAGATGGATAGATAGACTTCTTCATTCTAATAAACAACTCCATTTCTAAATCTTCCCAAAGCTTCAAAAAGAACAGATCAGTCGTGCTGCTGCTCACCTGTGCAGGTGACCGTGGCTGACCTCCAAGCATTCAGCAGCTCCCGTACGATCACTCAAGCCAACCTTTCTCCCCGACACTCACATGCAAAGCGTCACTGCAGCCCGTTGCCAGCAAGACCTCTCGCCACTCTCTGTACCAAGCCCCAACGGTGGAGAATAATCTGCCCTCCCCACCACCGCCGCCGCTGCCACCATCATCACCATCACCATCACCCCTCCCATATGAAAATGAGTCCTTCAGTGTAGCAGCATTGTTCCGAGGCTTCGCCCCAAGGCTCAGCCATTCATAAATACACACGGGGGCCACAAAGGGCCACACTGTTCCCCCTCGTCCCAACAAATATGGGTGAGGCTTTGAGCTACGAGGCCTTTTCTGTTTCACCAGGCTTGTATGTCTGCGCTGGAGGGAGCTGAGCATATTCAATCATTTTGGATTGATAGAGAAAAGATCCACATTTTTTTGTTTTTGAGGTCAGTGTGACAGAAGGCAGGAAATGTGTCTGGGAGGGGACATGCAGAGGATGGACAGCAGCGAGAAAATCTCTGTGCAGTAAATGCTCTTAGTCCATTTTTAAAAAACTGAGACTAACATTTGTTTCAGTTTGTTTTTGCATCTGTTATGCACTTGTGCACATGTTGGGACAGTAGGAGAAACCAAAAACTGTGAGAGAGAGTAGGGAATGACATGCAGTCAGTGAAAAGGGCGCTGACTTTTTTATTTAGTGCTGCAGGTTTTCACTTTAATTCATGAAATCAAATGTAAAACTTTCTTCAAGTGTTGTCCCGACCACATCATGTTGACTTTTTAGGACAGCTGATGCCCCAAAGTAATGGTTGGGATACATGGCAGCTATCATGCATTTAAGTATATTGAAGTTATTACATAAGAAGTGTGCATGCAAAAGGACCTAACAGTTCATTTGGTGCCACCTTGAGCTTTTTTTTAAACATCTCAGACAAATAGGCTGATACATTCTAATGTCACTAGACATGGCAGCCAAACCTTCAAAAAGGCCTTGCTACAGTGGCCCTGAAGTGTGAAAAAATACAACAAAGACAACCACAAAACGAACTCAGCAACAGAAAAGAAGATGCAAATACAAAAGATATAACAAAACAAAAAGAAAACAGCACAGGAAAAGAAAAGCTTCTTTCCTTGATGACTTTTTGCTTTTGTTTGATAATGTGTTCTCTTTTTAGCTTTTGTTTTGTGTTTTTTTGTCATCACATTCTCTATTGTTTTTGTGTTCTCCTTTTGTTGTTCTGTTTTGTACTTCTGGGCCACTGTACCTTACTGTATTGTTCTTATTTACTCCAAATGGGCTCTTAATTCAAAAACTGGACATAAGACTTGAAATACATGAAACCATGAATCAACAGAGAGAACATTTACACGACTAAAAATTGACTGATGAGTAAAATGACTCGCATAGACAAACTTATGTTTGTGTTTCCTTTTGAATCTAACAAAGGTCCCCCAGCTGACCACTAGAAAGAAAACCAGTTTAATGTTCCAGGAAGATTTACTCTATTGTGTAAACCAAACAGTGCTTAAACTCAAGTATGACAATATCAGTGTTTCTATCTTCTTAAAAGTATCCATCAAACAGACAGAGTCATTTGACGGAAACATCACCTGCTAAAGTAACTCTTTCGCTTTGCCATTTGAGATTGAGTGTAGCTGTGTTTCCATTACACCTAGAATTGCACAAAACCCTAAAAGCACAATAGAAACTCCTTCAATTTTGACAAAAAGATTTTAAGCTCTCATGAGATAGTTTTTCAAAAAAATTGACATTTGAGTGTATTGCAAAAGTGCAATAGAAGCACCTTTTTTGTATAAACACGTGAACAGATAAAAAGGATGCCTCTGTGAACCCCTTGGTCATGATCTTTACCCAGAAGTTCCTAGTATGTGGCTGCTGTCACACAGACAGACTGGTGTTCATATTTAAACACCCTTTGCCTTCATCTGTTGACAACATCAGCAACAACAGTAACACCCCTCAAAATGACAGTTCAGGCTCTTAAAATGTCTGTGATATCCATGGTTACCGCCGCTTACAGTCCTCCTTCTTTCTTCTGCATACATCTCACGGGAGGAGATTTAACTCAAGTTGCAATTCTAGTTGCAATGGAAACACCGGTAAGGCACAATTGTACTTGAGCAAAACTTCAAAAATACTGCTTTTATTTTGAAAAAGCTCATGGAGATTTATCCAAAGTAGCTGTTTGAGGATTAAGAGCAAAAACTAGAGAGGGAGTTAGATGATTATGTGATCCTATCAATTGTGATGTTTACTTTTTAAGCTCATGAGCTAAAATTAGGTGTTTTGGCTTATTTTATGTATAGTAAAGTTTGTCATCCTCCTTAGGAAATTGTTATTTCCTCAAATAAAAGCACAATCTAAAGATTAATCAGGACCTAGGACTGAGTATAAATGCAATTCTGTGTTTTACTTTTCAGTCATACAGATTTCTATCTTTGCCTCTTGATGAGTAACACGCCCCAGTCCTTTTAAATGCAGAACTCATTGATAGAAAAGAATCCTTTAAGCAATGTTTAAAAGTTCTATTTAGCAGAAGTTGGTGTAAGTCTGTAGAACAAGATAAAAAAGAAAAAGTATGAGAGTAATGATAATTCTTTTTACACTAACATGACTAAGCTGGGACTGGTGAACAAAAGCCTCAAATATAAAACTCCTCTGACCTGCAGATTAAACTCCTCCTTGATGTCCTTAAAAACTCACAGTGAACTGAGGTCACACTTTAAGATAGATTTAGTTTTCTTTTCTTTACACTTGTGTTGTAGTTATGCTCAACAATTTTCCAGCCCTTATAAATTAAACACACATCTCCCAAGCTACAATAATCTCAGAGTATTCTGGGTAACATTATGCCAGGGTAATATTATCATATCCAAACTTTTATCTCTCTGGTTTTGGAAGTAAATTACTTTTTTTTTTTTAGAATGGCCATGCAATTGTTTGTTTGTTTGCATCAAAGTGAAATATTCCTGCACAAATCAGCTAATTTTTACTTCCCTATCAATAATAGACAAACATCATGCATTTAAGCCCAAATGTAGCAGTGTTCATACAGTAGCATGTGTGACAGTGTCATGAAACCCCAACACTTGTTAGTGCACCCCCTCTCTCTTCCTGACACAGTGGCCTTTGTCTCCAGAGGCTTTCTGGGGCAGAACAGCTCAGCTCGAGCCTGACACCGCACAACACTGGGAAGTCGATGTGCACAGATAATTGTCTTTTAATCACAACAATCCCCTTTTCTCTGCCCTCGCTCGCTCGATTGTTTCTGCCTTTTGTTCGACCTTTCTTACTTGGTTGTTTCTCCGATGGCTTTCAACAAGTTTGACCAGCTTCATTGAGCTGCTGAGCCAAAGTTTCTGTGCTGAAGCTAAAACTGATGGAGCACATAGAGAAATGTCAACATCTTTCTAAATGACTCAAACACACCTGAAACTCTAAAGTTGAATTTGTTATCAGCCCTCGTCCTTGATAAACAGCTTCTCTTAACATTTATCGACTGGTTTTACCAGACTCCCACCTTTTTTGTGATGGGCTGCATGGCAATTTGTCTCCACACACCACAGATCTGCTTTGAAAAGAAAAATTGCACCATTTGGAATCAGTTCATTTGCATTACACACCTCAGTTCTATGTTTACCTGTAATGTGACTTCTTGTGATGTGTAAAAAAATCACACTCTGCTCTACACAGAAACAGGTTCAAACACTGACATTTTAAGGGTCACTTGACTCAAAATGCTTCTACAATGGCTTTTTCTAAGGTAAATTAGCTCTTAAAACTCCATCCTTAGAAGTTCTTTGTTATGGTAATTTAGGAGACAGGTTGCATCGTACCATTTGGGAATTTTTGGATACAGATTTTCAACCAAATCAGTTGTTAACTGCCAGATGAATCATCATTTTCTGGATTGATTTGAAGTTGTAGGGCTTTTCAAGGCCAGGCAGTTATAATCTATTGGTTTGATGGTTTACTTAAAAGCTGAAAGTCCTATCACCTGTTTTGAATGGAACAGGAGGAAAAAAAGTTAGAAGTAGCCCAAAAAAACCCCATCTTAAAATGATCTCCATGTTATGCACTCACTTTCATTAAATGGCATTTTATAGATAGACTGAGAAACTGTTGATAGAAATCATGACATAGCACTGACAGCAGATCCAAACCTGGTAGTTGTACCTCAAAATCACAGGTTTGATGACTTTTCTCTCATTAAAGATCTCCTCCATTGTTGTGGACAGTATTGTTATCAGAAGTCCTGCCTCTATCTTATATGATTGGATGCTGAGCAATGAAAAGAATGAACTGCTTTGGTTTGGTCTAGAAAATAACGTGCACGAAACACCATCAGTGGACACAGGCCCTAATGGTCCAAAACACCCAAAATGAATTGAAAACTGTATCTAATCTCATAAGTACACAAGCATATATGGCTTTAGGAACAGTGGAGTGGTCTTTTTTCTCTTCTTGCCACTATTTTATTCTCTTTGGACACCTGGCATACTGTAGAAAAGGCCGGCCTCAAAGTTTTGCTGTATTCTCTAATGGAGCATTCGTTGAGGTTACTATCTTGTACATAAGTCATCTTCAGAAAAAAGTGTCTTTACATTGACCCTGTATCCACCCAATGGGGACTGATATGATGCATTAGCGTCTTCATTTTCAGTTCACACAACATAGATTGTCAAGCAGAGTTGTTGTGTTGAAGTCAGCTCTTTGCACAAACCAAAACATACAGCTTGCCAGCAAAAGAAGCTAAAATTATTCGGGTTGGTGCAGATCACAACAGAACTGCGTCTTGTATGGAGTCAGTTTGAGGTGGACACTCAAAGTTGTTAAAGTTTTAAGACTTTTGTTAGCCTTAAAGCAAACTGATTCAACTCTACGTTGCTTGACTGGTGTTCACAGAGCCGTCAATCAAGACTTTATGTAACTGAAATCACAATTTCCAGAAAAATGATACTTGTACGCAAACCAGCAGGATAGGAACGCACTATGTGGAAAAAATATATCTGTACTTAGAAAGAATTTTGCAAAATTCATTTTGATGTTTTAGTTTGTTGGCAAGGAGGAATCAGGCAGTTGGGTTGTCTTTTTGCTTCACTTTTGGCAAGTTGTCATGTCATCTAACTATTTTGTATAACTGAAGGTACTTGAAAGGATACCATTGCTGTAATCTGTAAAAATAAACTGTTCTTTTTGATGAAGAAAGTCAAGTAAAGTAAAAAGTATTTGATGAAGAAAGCCAAGTTAAGTAAAAGCCAAGTAAAGTAAAAAGTATTTGATGAACAAGCTCTTATCTCTGCAGATCTGAGAGAAAAGAAAAAGGTTGTAACTCATCTGTGATATCGTGCTTCTCAACTTTCTCAACTTCTCAACAAAGTTCAGTGAAAAGGACCATAGAGTTAATGATTAACAATAACTTCACTAACTATTTTGTATAACTGAAGGTACTTGAAAGGATACCAATGCTGTAATCTGTAAAAATAAACTGTTCTTTTGGATGAAGAAAGCCAAGTAGAGTAAAATTTATTTGATGAATAAGCTCTTATCTCTGCAGATCTGAAAGATGAGAACAAGAGAAAGGTTTTAACTTAACTGAGATACTGTGCTTCTCAACTTGGTCTTTAAGAAGTTAGTGATAACCTCTCTGTAGGGATGTAACAGTATTGTCAAAATCATGGTACTATGAGAAAACAATCTTTCCATATCACCGTGGGCGGCAGATGGCAAATCTTAAGTGTAAAGTTTTGATGCAGCCACCCTAGTAAAGTTCAGTATAAAGAGCTGATTTAGAAAATTACAGCTGCTCCAATGACTTTTACATGTGCAACCATGTCTGCTTCTTCATGGTTACAAATAATATAAAAAAACAATATACAGACTCAGTGACCATTAGTCAGAGATTACAAGTAGCATGGGAAGCTTTTCAGCAAGTCATCTTCGTGTTGTAAAAGTTGTAAAATAATAAAGCAAAGCAAAAACAGTCTAAAAATTTTTTACTTTCCTCTAACAGCGCGAGACCTCAAGATGTAGTATTATTATTATTATTATTATTTTTATTATTATTATTATTATTATTATTATTAAATGTATTGTTTATTGTCAACAGCAAAGGATTTGGATGGTAAAAGCTGGGTCAAAGAATAAATATCCATTATGGTCAAACTTCAGTCAATCCATGATACTTGTTTTCCATTAAGAGGCTAAAGAAGAGTACACCTCACTCACCACAGATATGTGAACTTCACAAGCTACTCTGTGCTACATTGTATCTCCCATTACGACGAGTAATTTATTTCATGAAAGGAACTTTGAAGTCATTTGACCCATCCATATCTTCCTGTATTTTCTTCTGGTATCAATATAAATACCGTATTGTGGACTTGTTATCCTGATATCATATTGAAGGATCTGGTGCTGTTTCATTTCTACCTCTTAGGATCTGTAATAAGCTAATAAATTTACCTATGAGAGCCAATGAAACAGTTTAAAGGCCACAAACTCTCATGTTAACCAACGGGGCTGGTTTTCATCAGTTTGCTGATCAGATCTTGTTGCGTTTGACAGACAGCGGCTTCTCTCCCCTGTTGTAATTTCTGCTCCTCATGGTACAGCCATCAGCTCTGGCTTCCTTTAACCTGAGCTGAATTTAACAGCCAGAGCGATCCAAAACACCTGAGTGTGTGAGCGTGCTGGGATTTAAAAATCCAACAAATGTTGCAGAAATGGATTATCAAGAAGCTCCACAGGGGCTGTGTGGGTGGGCGCACTGTTAGCGTGATTGACACCTGCCTTACTCCTTTGGGATTTGTTGCACCTGACCACCATCATCATAATACCAGCACAGCACAGCACAGCCCACCTTCAACTGTGGCAGAATGTAGCAGCAGGAATAATTCAAAACACCTGTGTCCTTGTGCTGGATTTCTAAAATCCCAACAAGATATTTCAAAAATTCACATCAGACAGCACCAGACTGTTGATTCTCTGAGCTTGAGATACATCTGTTAGCTTCTTTTATCCCCAAGGCAGCTGAATAGAAGTCTTAACAAATTAGAAATGAGTCACTTTTGGGGCACTAAGCGGACAAAGACTTTTTAAAACTTTGAAAGCGACAAAAAATACTAAGACAGCAGCTCTCGTTGATGCCTTAACAGTCAAACACACACAAATGTAACGTTCAAATATGCTCATACAGTATCATGGTATGGACACAGAGGCTGGTGTGGGGGAGAGTTTGCATGTGGGTGAGTGACGGTGTTGTTGGGATTGTGCTGGACAGAGACAGCTGACAGAAAAACACTGAGAAAGGGCTCATTGTTCCCCCATCCGCTTAATTGGACTGAGTCGGGATGGCTGCCATTTTCAAAGTGATGGGGATAGTTACTTTCAGTGTTTTTCTCCCCTCACCGTGACTGTGTTATCCCAAAGTCATGCTGTAGTTTGACTTCACTGGAAAATAAAATAGGGTTTACTGAAGGTTCAAACCATGTTCTAGTGATGGAAAGTAAAGCCAATACAGAAATGTTAAAAAAAGAAAGAAACAAAAAGAAGAAGTTCAAAAAGTGACCACTAGAAGCTGACTTTGAAATCCATATCATACCATAAAATACTTTTTTTTTTTTTACATCAGAGTTTACTGAGTTTACAGCCTGGTGAACATTATCTTTGGTCTTCATTTTGCTTCTTCAGAAACCAAAAGTTGATGACAGGAAGAGTGTGTCTATGTTTTACATGTTGTGTGTTCAAAACAAAGATTGATTTTTGAAGGCATGTACGAGTCAGCACTAGATTTACTGGTCAGATGAGACACATAAGTATTTTTATATGCAGTTTAAGAAATTGGACTATGAGCTCAGTCAGCATAAACTTGGACTACTGCATGTAAACACCTTAGTTAGACCAAGATCAGACTGAGTAAAACACAATCAACGCACCAAGTTCATGCGATGGCTATGAGACTGCTGTTTGTCCAATTTCAACCTAAGGAGGAAATAGATGACTATGATAAATAGGGACACTGAGCTTAAACACAACAACAACAACAACAACAAAAAAACACCATGGCACATACATAAAAAAAAACAAAAACAAGAAGAGCTACAGCTGCATCCATTTTGGCCAGACTAATTTCATTCACACGCAGCTTCTTTTATCTAGAAAAGGACACATTCTCGGGCAGAAGTGTTATTATCTCAAAGACCAGATCCCCCGCTGCGACCTTACGACTTCTTTACGCGCTATGACCTTAGAATGACAGCTGCATGTGTGTACTAAGCATACTAAGTGACTACATCATTATAGGACCAAACTGTTGAGTCAAATGCTGCATCTAAGCAGTAGATCAGCTTACCTAACCTCCTAACCTGGACTGTAGCTCCAAATAATGGCCCATAAAAATATAATGCCCTACTACTGGGATGTAAACAAGTACAGGTGGCAGATTGGAAGATGAAGTTTTAAATAAGTTGTGTGTGATTGAATCCATGTCTCACCAGCTTAGGTATGTGGATGATGAGCTGCAAGTAGGACTGAAGGCTTAAGGTGCTAACTCTGCTAACTTTTGTCAGTTTGACATCTGCTGAATCTGTGATCAAGTGTTTAGCCGAAGCTTACTATACTTACTGTGCACTCTTCAACAATCTCTTCAGTGTTTTTTAATTTGAAAAAAAAAGAGAAAAAAAACCCAGTATTTTAAATTAGAAATTACAGAATCACAATATGGGAGTTTGTTTCTCAGAACTTCCAAAGCCATATATGAAGAAATCTGTTCTCATATCATAAAAACATTCCCATTCTAGGTCATCAAGTCAGACATTAAATTTGTGTCTATTGACCCAATGCAGGACTTAATGACTGCTGACCCTTTGTTATTTGGGATTTTTATTCCCAAAGGTGAAACTAATCTCTGATTTGTCCTACTGGGCCTGGATTCAAGTATTGTGCTCCACATGTCATTGGGTTTAATAAGCAGGCCATCACGTCCATCTCTTTATATAGGCAAAAAAATTACTGCAGACTTTTTCATAAAACTGCACTTATCTTAAAATGATCACAATGAATAGTTCTGCCGCTGTAATCTGAGGTTTTGTGACCAAATGATGTGTTAAAGAGCAGATTAATCCATGCATAAATCAGATGATTCAGACATCACTGCCCTTTTAATGTTACCAACTTTTCAGCACAATATCAAACTATCTATCTAGTTCTGCAGCAAAGAAAAGATGGAATTTCAAACGCAGCAGGAAACAGTGAGCGATATGACTCATGGAGAAGAAAAACAAAGCTACAGTATTTTTAGTTTTAATAAAGTGTAGATCAGAGAAGAGGAGCTCTTACCTTATCAGCTGATCTGAAGCCAGTGAGGAGTCGTCTCCTCTCCTTCGTTTACAGCGTTTGCTCGCTCTCTCCTCTTTCTCTCTCCCTCTCTCTCTCTGTGTCAGCAGACTGGGTCTTTGGCAAACAGAACCTGTGATGGTAACTGTGTGTGTAAGCAGGTGGGGGGGGGGCATTTTTTATATACTCATGCATAATTTCAAGATAAATAAAATGTTAGAAAGAGAAACTATCCTTTACCTCTTTAACGCCTCTGGTTGAAGCTCCCCTGAGTTTTTATTTAGTTATAAAACACATTGATGATAACACTTTATATGTGCTTAAAAAAAACAGATCATCAGCATAAAGGTTGACTATTTCTCTGAAGTTCAAGGGAGTTTTGGTGCCAGTCTTGTTTATAAATTACACTGTGAAACTTATACTAGCCGCCGAATCAAATAAAAACATGGTGATATTTTCACTTTTGTGGCTGAAACTGCCGTCGTCATGAAGGCGCCTGAGAAAGTCGTTGCTTTTTTTTAACTTGGATTGGTGAAGGGAAAATTTTACCGAGCAAAATGTTTTCATAAGAAAGAGAAACACAGCTAAAGCCTACGCATATGTATAACATGAAAACTACGCATACCACATCCTGCGTTTGGACTTTCTAAGAATTTATAAAACAGAAAAGCAGACAATTCATGCTGATACCTCTGTGACCTGACAGCACAAACAAAACCTCAAGAAATGTGATTTGAAATTTGTGTAGTTTTAGCATCTGGGCGGGATATATTCCACTAAAAGAAAGCAGAGCAAAACTCATTTTATTCCAGTAGAAGACTAAAAGAGTAAGGAGATTGTGTGCACAACTTTGTCCACTGAAAAAGTTCATTATTAAGCTTGATATTTAAGATTTACTGTATTTATGAAGCTACTATCTATTACTGCCGAGTATAGTTTCTGGTTTCTAATTCTCCAATTTACTGGTTATAGGGTTTTGTACAGTATTTTAGTCTTGACTTTTTCAAATCTAGTCTTTGTTGTACTCATTTTTTCATTGGCTATTCAGTTTTTCAACTTAACTTTAAACCTCATATTACAGATTTTATTTTTGAACAACAGCTCCCCTTTGAAACTTAAATCGTGTAAAATCAGGCGTCATTTCAGCAGCATGCCCTTATTTGTATTTGTTGGCTTGTGGAGCTGCAGTCGTAGAAAGTTTGATATTTCCAGGAAGCTTCCGTCTGAGAGCAAAATGCTGAAATCAAAAAGCAGAAGTAGTTTGTTCCGTTTACTCCTTCGAGCACCAGATTTTAAATCTGAGATTTTTCAAAATGAGACCTGGGGTTACGTCCTTGACACCAATTGAAAATAACCACGACATTTGTGATGCATGCCAGCTTGTTGCCACTTAAACCACATGTGGGGGTTTATTGGTGTGCAGTTTCTCAGCAAAAGTTTTTTCTGACTGACAAAGTAAGCATTCAATTTGAAGAAATGGTCGGCCTCTCATGTGAAAACCAACTGTCAAAGTTTAACCCCAAGTGTTTAGTGAAAACAATTTTTGCTAACGTATTCATTCCTTATCCTTTGGTGTTTTTTCAGAGCTTTGTGACACAGAAAAACTGATTTCTTGCTTCAGTCACTTTGTTTGAAATCTGTTTTTATCATTGTTAACTCAGTGAGTGACAGTTATCACTACTTTACCCAAGTTATTTGTAATATTCTCTTGAGGGGTCTTGAGATTTCTATGCCATGGGCGTCACATCTGATTGTGTTTTTATCTTATTCAGAGGCAAAGGTAAATAAGGGCACCACCACTTTCCAAGATTATTATTGTTGAGGGTTGGTTAAAACATAATGAGGTAGAGGTAATAAGAGGGAGTTTTGGTATCTGTCCCCAGAAGATTTTGAGCAGCCAACTCTCAATTATATGGACATGGAAGCCTATTTTGGCCAAGTAAAAAGGAAACTGTTCCTATTAAGACAAAAAAGTTGAAACAATGAGATAAATTGTCATAATTATAGCATCTAAAGTCAAAATTATGATAGATCAAGATGAAATTATGCAATTCCACAACAAAAAGGTCAAAGTTACGCAATAAGTTAAAGTTATGTGATACATGTAAAGAACTATGAGATTAAAAAGTCAAGTTATGAGACACTTAATTATTGTGTTGAACTTTTGAGATACTTGAGCAAAAATATGAGTTACGAGGTAGAAATTATCACATTAGAGTCAAAATATGATACTAGGTCAAAAATATGTGAGCAAAAATGGTTCAATACTAAACTGAAGGAGGACCCTTAGTTAAAAATTTGAAAATAAGAAGCTGAGTCAAAAATATGAGACACTTTCAAGAAATATGAAACTAAAGAGTAAAATAATGTGACACGCAGTAGAAATCACGAGATAAAAAATCAAATTCATGAGATTTCAAATGGTTTTTCTAAGATCGACAGCTGAAATATTGCAATACATTTTTTTAATATAAAATAGAATAAATGTAGAATTCATCGAAAACAACATCTCAAAATTACACTTTTTTTTAATCTCTGTCTTCTTGAATAAGTGTTTGTCTTTTAACAAATATCTAGAGCCAGCCTACACCTGCACTGCTGGTATAATGACATTTTTCAGGGCTTTGTTTTTTACTCAAGATCAGTTTTATTATACACAACTAAGAGTTAGAATTTTTCGATGAGATTTTTTTTTAGTCAGTATTCCCCTTTCTGTGCTCAAAACCAAAGTGCCAAAACTCACTGCATACTTAATTCCAACTTAGTTTGCTTCTTTCAGTCAAGTGGAAATCACCAAACTTTTATTTAACCAATGTTTAACTGCAGATAAAATAATGAATCTGTATGGGAATCAAATATCGAATGAATTTATAGTTGTTGTTTTTTTTTGCCTGAAGCTTTTTATCACATCAACACTCTAGTCATGTCCTGTTCCAATTAATCACAAACCATCATGATGGCATCCTCTTGTGGTGAAATTCTGCAAGTGGGACATGTGGCCTGCCTTTACAATAGACACCTTTATTGTAAAATTAGTTTTCATTACATCACAGTAAACATTTGCATAATGAGGTTGTGGTACTGGTAAGCTGTACAATATAATGCTTCTCAAAATTGAAATTGTAAGTAAAAATAAAAACAACAAAAAATAAAATGCAAGTACACAAATTCTGAACAAGGCTGATACAATAAGCACTCAAAACTCAACTTAAAGCAAAGTTAGTAATCAATTTCTTTAAATGTACAAAGGTGTTTCTTTAAAAAAAAGTTTCACAAATAAAACGCCAGAAAAATCCTAGGACCCACAGTCATCTGCGCTACATTCTCAGCAAACTAAAACTACAGAAAAGCAAAAAACACACATTTAAGGTGAAACTGTTACTCATCATGACTTAAAATCCTCTGCAGAGAGGTTTTTATTATCTCAACTTTCACATCTAAAAGTAAAATTCTGTACAATGTTAAGGCACTTGTGGCAGCCACAATGTTTGTTTTTACATAAAAAAGTTTTACATCATTTCATCAGTGCACCTCTCCCCTGTTACAAAAGCATTCAAGACACATCAATTACATGGAAATCAGCTCAGGAATTAACAGGTGTTATATTTACAGTAAGTTGTTTTTCTGAGCAACAAAAAGCTGCAGTGAGACAGGATATGACTCGCACAGTGGTTGGGTTCACACCACCAGGCTCTCTCGACTCACAGCTCCGTTCTGAAAGACAAAAAAACACATGATGTTGAATGGAACATTATTCAGAAAACACAATCGACAACTATGAACTCAATAACAAACACAGATATTTCAGAGACAGTTTTTTTTATACCTTTCACATCTTGATGTGCATGAAAAACACCAAGGATGTGTGGAGTAAAAGATTTTTTAAATCAAAGCTGTTTCTATTCATTCATCTGCAGTACTTCGAGCTGTTCAGTTCACAAATTTTAAGAACAGGTGGAGTTCTACATCTTCATTTGATGTTTAGGAGCATGTCAAGTGGAAACGTTTTTGTCACATTTGAACTCTTTCTCAAGCTTTATATGAATCTCAAGTGCAGCATTTTTGTTTATTTAGGGTCATCGCAAAAGGCCCATACATCTTTCTCCCAGCAACATTTTCAAACCCTCCTCAGGGATTCAGAGGCCAGATAAGATACATAATTTCTCCAACAAGCTCTGTGTCAACGCTTTGGGTCTCCTCCCAGTACAGTGTGTCCAGAAACCTCCAGAGGGGTCTGAACAACCTCAGCTGGGTGAGTTCTTCATTTGTTTTATATTTAAGAAACATTCAGAAAACATTTCAGTGACTTGACAAAAAGTATTAATACTTCATTTTGTTCCCTTTGAGTGACTGCTTTTAAGGGGCTGTTTGAACAACAACTGTTTTGAGATAAAAGGATGAAACTCAAAAGTGTAGGTGGTCAACTATAGGCCTGGCATGCACAATACAGCATTTTCAGTCCAATCAGAGTTTTGACATAGACAGTTTTGTTTCACTGTGTTTTTTTAGCATTTTCAGGTGGAACGTGTAATTGGGGCCTTAAATGCGCTGTACACTTTCTATTTGCTTTCATACAGAGGTGTTTCGATAAAGACCTGAACAAACTATAGATATGACTTGTGTTATAGCATTATCTTCAATCTCAATCTCAATTCTTAATGCCAGTCCGACCACAAAAACTCTAGAACTGATCAACTATCAGACCTGACTTGTGAACGTGCACGTTTTGCGGTGACTCACTTTGCGTAGGTTGCTTTTCTTAGATGATGTTAAACTTTCATTGTCACTGTAAGGTGGAGGTGGAGGAGGTGGGTAGTCATCACGGCGCCCAGGGAATCCAGCAGGGGGATTCTGAGGGAGCGGTGGAGGCCCACGTGGGGCCCTTCCCCGATCCGAGCGGTCGCTCTCGCTGTCGAGTCGGTCCCGGCTGCGTGCCCTTTGCTGCTCGCCCAGCTTCTTCCTTTCCATCGCCTCTCTCAGGAAGCTGTCGTCATAATTGTCACGACCGCCTCTGGCACCGCTTCCCGGTCGCCTATCTCGATCCCTTTCCAGGTCCATCAGATCATCGCGGCTTCGACTGCGTCTCCCAGGGAGGCCTCCGTATCCTCCTCTGTCTCTCCGGCGATCATCGGGGGAGTAGTCACGTTGCCTGCGGTCGTCAAAGTCGCGGTCGTAGCCACTGCGAGCACTGCTGCTCCAGCCATCATCTGACCTGAAGGGACAGAAAGCAGAAAAAAAATCAGTAGCTGAAAAGAGTTTCAGAGTTTCTCTCTGAACACCTGAACTCTGTCAAAAACTGTGTGAGTGTTGGCCTCAATGAAGACAGCACGCCAAATTTATTTATGAGTTTAGGCTTTTGTGTTTATCCTGTAATACACTGCAGACTTCATCAATCAACAGACCATCTGAAGATTCTCAGCAGCTTTGGATATCTGGAAGCTATAAAATAAGGCTAGTCAAAAAAAAGACTGTAGTTAATAGTGACAAAAAAAGTAAAATAAATACAGAGGCATTAGTTTGCTTTCATAAATACTGCACAAGAAGCAAACAGTGTTGACAACTGTGCACCTTGTAACGACAACAAAACTTCTCAAGCAGGAAGACTTGTAGTCTTTGTGGCAAAACCCAGAAGAAAACAGAAACTTCTACTTCAAAAATGAATAAAGGTGGACGGGGAAGTGAAAAGAGAAGTTGTCGCGTATGTTGATGTGTTTTTACAGATCTGCATCGGTCTTGAAAGAAAAAGCTACAACAGTCACACGCAGCAAATGATTGAATGTTTTTTGTCACATTTGTTAACATTAATGCCTTATTTTCCAGCCCTTCCATTTATAAAGGTGCATGGATGGGAGCCTCTCTCCTGCCGTCAACATTAAGCTCCTGTCTGATCCCCTCACAGCTGTTCTGTTTCACCTTCGTACAGCACGAAAGCACATCTACTGCTGGATTGTTTTGGTGGCAACAAATCTATATAACTGTGACTTCAAACTCACCCTCTCCGGCCTCTTGGCTCATCTGGACGTCTGCTAGGCGGATAGTCATCGCGGCCATAGCGCCGTCCGATGTCATCCAGGTTGTCCATAGATCGGGCACGCACACGGTCGCCCATGTACCCACGAGGTCTGTAGTCATCACGGCGTCCCTGCTGCGAGACGCTGCTGATGGTGCTCATGGCTTCATCCCGGTCATAAACTGTAGCCAGAGGCGGTGGCTGGGATCTGCCTCCACGACCACGAGGGTCCAAGCCATCGTGCAGGGAACTGACTTCACTCATGGTGTCCACTGAAGGAGGAAAACACAGAGATTAAGTTGGGTGCTTGGAGGAAAGTTAATAAAGTACAGGTGAAAAGAAACGGAAAAAAGAGATGATTTCTGTGTTTCTACAGCAGGAGTCAGGGTTTAAGTCCAATTATGTGATAGTACCTGGAACTTCTCTTCAAGGACCTAAACCCTTTGCCCAGTTTGTCTACATTTCCATTGCAGCCTAAAATCCAGAGAGGCTTTTGCAAATCAGATTGGTGACATATTTACAACAAACAATATGAAAAGTATATGATCAAATGATGTTTGCAGCTGGTTAAGAAAAAGCTATTTTGAGAAGATGGTTAAAAAAAAACTCCACTGTACATGGGGAATGGACTGAACTGGACATATCTGACACAGAAAGACTCACATTCTCCCTTCACCAATTATTAATATATTTTCATGTGAGCAAATATTTTAAATTGTATATTTTTGTACAGGAGGAGGGCGTTTTGAGTGTAACAGTACCTGAGGTTTTCAACAAATAGACCTAACACTTCTATTTAAACTTGTAAAAGGGATGCACTTACAACATTAACTTACCATGAATGAAGCAAAACTAAAACTGTTTTGTCACATGAAAGTACAAAATCAAGAGGCTTGAACGAATTACTGCTGAACTTTTCTGTCAATGTAGAAATGAAACCCACTGGCTCACTTGACCCACTTAGCTGTTCTCGTATTTTCCCATCGTCTATGCTCTTTTGTTTTTCCCTCTCAATAAAAAGAAAGTCAACTTATCTTATGTGAATGTTCAGACATTCAAATAAAAAACTAATCTAGGATGTATTTCAGAGGACCCTGTTGTAAAATCAACAACCACTGACAGTTTGCTTAAGGCCACATGTTTACAAGATCACTCTTTGAATTGTAACACTGGGACCTGACAGAGACTCATTTACACTATCAGGCACAAATAAGACAAAGATAAGGGAGTGCATCAAGTTAATCACAGTAACATGTATTGTGTTGTTGTACAGCAGGGATTTTTCATGACATCAACTACACTGAAACTAAATTTAGACCCTGGTTCAAGCAAAGCGCAGATTTCCTCTAAAGGTGCCTCATTTCAAGGTTCCAAAAGTACCTCCAGACCCCAAAATAGGTTTTCCCCTTCAAATATTAGCATATTTACAGGAAGTTTTTGACGGCATCTGACTCAGCCTGCACTGGTATAGTGGAGGCGTGCAGAGTCACAAATACTCATACTATTAAACTCAGGGGGAATTTCAGTTCCTCTTAATACCATACAGTAAGAAAATAAATGGAGGAAATAGAATAAGCAATACTATAAAAAATAAGCAAAAAATAAGTAATAAGTGTAAAAAGCAATAAGAACCAAAGGTAAAGTAATATTTACATTGTATGCATTATGACTGTTGCAGGATGAACAGTAAACAGGTGTTAAGATATTGCAGTCATAGTCAGAGTCATGAACACATCAACCATGAACAGATCACTCTCTTATGTTATATTAACACTTGTTTCAAGTGTAAACGAAGGACATTTGTGATCAGTCCGGCTTTTGTGCTGTGTACTAAAAAATTGTCATTTTGAAGTGTAATTGGTTTGAATGTTTTGATATAACTTTAAACTTTTACATTTTAACTAAATTTGCATTTTAATTCACTTTAACTCGTATCTTCTACTATTTTAACCACAGTTTTTTTCTCTTTTGATTTTTTTTAACAACATACATTTAAATGCATTCAGTGTGCCTTTATTCCTTTTCCCTCATTTTTTGAAGTACTTTAAAGTGTAAGTGTGATACACATAAAGCCTGGGGTGATTGATTGGTTAAGAAAATATATAACATTAATTTCTATTTCACACATCCTGGTATGGATCCACACTAGTTAAGTTTGTTAAATGCCTCACTTTTTGTAAAAATCTGATAAAATACATTGGTCTCACTTTTCAAAGACTGTTGTAGACAACAATTTAAATACAAAGAAATGGAAACCCTTCACACGTCAATCAGAACTTGATCAGTTTCATCACTCAGAAATAAGAGGCATGTTACACGGGTCTATTGCTCACTCACAACGGGTATAGTTTGCAGGTCTGGATGGGTCCAGTTTGGACACCTCTTTCTCCATGTAGTAAATGGCACGTGTGGCGTTCCCGTCTGGGTCCACCTGGATACGAAATCCACTGCGAGCTGGTGAGAAGGGGACAGAAAGTCAGAGTCCTGAGAATCCACCCACTTGAGTCCTCAGAAATAAAAGTGCTTGTTCTGAGCTACTTTAACAGTGTTTCTAAATCATTTCTAGGGATGGACTCTGCTGAGTTTTATTGCTAAGATAGGAGATCTCTAAGAGGATTCTCAGGATACAAGTTATTTTCAGTAGTTAAATTAAGTTGTAGTTAAATGGCCATGAAGTGTGTGCAACATGGCCACACCATTAAAAACATCATTATAAAGCAGATGAAAAAAAGGGCCTGCACATTGGCCAAATAAGCCTAGAAGGCACATTGGCACAAAGTAGATTAGACTCATGACAACTGAGCTCTCATTGCAGATTTGCACTCTCTCCCTAAAAAATACTTCAATTGCAGATCTACATGAAGCACAGAAACATAGTACCTTGAGTCTAAATTAAGAATTTTGCCAAAGAGACGATTCTGCACGATTCTTAAGAGTCTGTTGATGTTAGTTTCGGTAAGCTGATGTGGAAAAAGTGACAAAGTATTGTAATTACTCATTTCAGACCGCATTTTTTGCTGGCGATGATTCATTGTGGTTCTGTGTGCAGGTGTTTTTGGAGTGTATACACATTCAGAGAAAGAATTATCCTTATGTACGAGTGTTTAAGTGTCTTTGTCTTGATGCTCAAAAACGTTGTTTGGCATTAAGTGTAAGAGCTCACGCACTAGAAACTGAGTGGCAATGAGGCAAAACTTAAACTCTGCTAAATTCTGCAGCTTATTTTTTTCTTCTCATTTACTTACTGTGGTCTCCACCATCCTGATCATGCAGCAGAGGCACCTGAGAGCCTTGCCCAACTGCAAAGATAAATGAAAGCAGATTTTAAAAAAAGAAAAAAAAAGAACAACTAATACATGATGCTCTTATGATACCTTTTATCAGTTAGATTTGTTTCGAGACTTGCATGCTGCTTTTAGGTGAGAAACTCAAACCAATTGTGGTTTATACTCACTTGAGCTGGCTCCATCGTATTCACGACCGTAACCGTTATGGGAGGGCGTCATCCCAGCCCCGTTAGGGAGAGGCAGAAGGGGCATAGCAGGCTGGTTTGCAAGAGGAACACCATAGGCTGGCTGACCATACATACTGGGAGCGTACAGGGTGGGAGCATACTGGCTTTGCACACCTTTCTTTACTGCTTTTCCTGCCTCATACACTGAAAAAAGGAATCACACAAAGGGGAGAGATTTTTTAAAATACGGTTGAATGATGCAGGGTTAGGGTTGGCTTTCATTTCTGTCTGTAAATTATGTTGCGAGTTTTCCATCTGGTCCTTACATGCTCGTGGGCAGCAGCAGCGGTCGGGGCAGCAGGGGCAGCTGATGTAGCAGCAGCAGGTGTGTGGACAGCACTGACACCAGCAGATACCGATCAGGAGCAACAGCAGCAGGAAGCCAAAAACCACCAGAACAACCAGGAGCCAGTCTGTGTGAGGACAACAAGGGATGCATTCAGAACACGTTCATATCCAGGAGTTCAGTATTCAGAATAACAGACATATGCAATTACTTCACCCCTAACATGTTCACACATCTCATTCTCAAAAACAACTGATAGGCTTTAATCAAGTGTTTAAATCTGCAACAATTCTCCCTCTCAACACTACTAAATGTGTAATTAGACCTGTCACAATAACAAGTTTGCTGGGCGATAAACTGTCCCAGAAGTGAGTGCAATCAACGATATTATTGCAGTTTTGATGCCATTTTCAACTTATATAATAATGGTGTAAAAGTGCAAGTACACCTTTTTAAAGATAAATAACCTTTTATTTCTTAAGAATACTTAAAATTGGAATTATGTTGTGAAAAAAAGACATTGCAAATATCCAAAATAAATAATCAACACAACCAAAGCAGTAAATAAAATGGACAGTCTGCCTCTGTCAAAAAAAATGCACTTGAATAAAAACCACACAAAACTGAAACAATAAATAAAGTAAAAAGTCTCTGTAAACAAAATTGCACTTTAATGTATGTTGAACATTAGGTTCAGACATTAAGATATTTAGCAGGCAAAACTGCCAATCCAGTTAGGACCTTTGTAAACAAAAAATGCACTTGAATAAAAATCACACACAACCAAAAGCAATATATAAAATTGACCCTGTTGCTGATAAGAAAAAAAAACTCAGAGCGATACAGCAAAGTTAATTCATTATCCAGTGTCTTTGGTGAATAAAAAATTATCAAGCCTGGCAAACTTAACAAGCCGATTTTTAATTATCGTGCAGTTAATTTATTTGTTGATCACTGCAACAGGCCTATGCGTAATATCTCAGTATAATAATTTATCCTGGATCCTCTTCCCATTGTTAAGCTGTGCTGTCCCTGCTGATCTACTATAGTGAAGAACGGTCCAGAAGACAAGTCAAAGAAAAAGAAAACACTCTTTCTGCAGACACTGTGGCTCTATTTTCAATCTCTAGCTTCAAAAAAAGTGCTACAGATGCAACACATGGACTGTATTGCACCTTTATGATGATCCTTAAACACGGCTGCATAGGTAATTGCACAAAAGGCCAGCAGTCTCACTAAATGCGTCAGATCACTTTTTACAAGACTACACCGCTTTTATTTTAACAGATTAGACACTGTGTGGGAAAACATGATGGATTGTGAATGTCAGACGGTCTACCACAAGCATTCTTGTCATTGTCTCGTTAATGAAAATAAAACCCTACATTCTTCAGATTTTTAGTTATTGTTGAATCAATTTAACTCATTCATGAACACTTGTCACCAAAATTTTGTCTCTGGGGCTCAGTGTTCTCAGTAAACATAGCATGCACTATTTTTTTTAACTTCACTGCTTAAACATCAAGGCAAACTGGCTTCACATTTATCATGGCTAAATCTCTTTTTGTTTTTTCCAGCTCTAAGCAACAAATTAATTTGTCTGAAAGTTGTTCTCTAAAGGGTAAAAAAAAAACATTTTCTATTTCAGAACACCAAAGAAAAATGCAATACAAAGCTGCAGCTACACAGTTAGTTTGTGGTTTTAAACTTCCTGAAGTAGTCTATACTCAGACAAGAAGCTATTTCTTCTTTTTTTTTAAAACCAATTGAAAACCTCTCAAAGTAATTAGACTCATCAGATTTCATAGCTGTTGTTGAGTGTTTGGATCATGAAAACATGTCGGCTACAGTGGTGATTGTAGCATTTTAAAGGCTCTGTCAAACTGGTAAGGCCAGTTTGTCCTTGAGCCCCGGGCTTTATTTCACTCTGCAAGTCAGTTCAGGCAGCACATGCCACAAAGTAGAGAAACAACAGCACAGATAGAGAGAGAGAGGGAGAGGGAGGGAGAGGGGGAGACTCTTCTCATAGCACAGCAGTGTGAGAATATTTTCTGGTGTGTGTAAGCAGAAGAAGAAGCATGTGCTCAGAACTCTTTTGTCTCAAACAGTCAGCTACAGGAAATAAAAAAAATGTAAGCTGAGCCAAGTGACACGGGAAAATCGTCAGGTTATACAGAAATGAGACTATAGGCAGGGTAAACTTGGGTTAACTGAACTTTTTTACTTGGAACAGGATGTTTGTTGCAAGAAATGGGTAAATGAAGCTACTTTACTGGCATTTTGCTCGGGTTAACTACACTTTTTTACTTGGAACAGGATTTTTGCAGGTGTCTGTTTTGAGAAATGAGTAATTGCAGCTACTTTACTGGCATTGTTCGAATGCTGAATCTTTGAAAAGCACACAACAAGAAGGACCACCTTATTGTGGATCAAAAAAAAACATAACTGAACTCTATAAAGTGGCATGTACTACCTTCCATAACCAGTAAGTCAATCTCAGGCAGGAGGTCAGTAGTATCTGACATTCTCTCTGTGAAAGAAAGATAAAGCCACAATTACTTTATAGTGTTAATCTAAAACTAGCTGAATTATGGGTTCTCAAAAGGGGCTGGTGGGAGGTATTTTCTTTGGTAATTTCACTTCTGACACCACAACTGCTCAGCACAATCTTTCAGAAAGAGTCTGTCTGACACATTTCTGTAATTTGTTTAAAAGCTTATGAGAAACCTTGTGGTCGTGTGAGAGAGGAAAAGATCAAAGAGCAGAGAGGGGCAGCACAGGAGAAGAGGAAGTAAGTAGTGTACTTTAATGTCACACCACATAGGTCTGACGTAAAAGTAAGGCATCTTACCCAGAACAATAAGCTCTGTGTAGTCTTCACCATTTCCTGAGAGATCTTGGGAAGAGATCACAGAGCAGACGTAGACACCGCTGTCACCCCATGCTGTCTGGGCGATGTTCAGATCCGCATCTGTGAGATGAAAAAAAAAAAAAGGTGTGAAGTTTTGATGTTGACAAATGTGCTGAACCAACAAAACTATGGTCTGGTGATTTGTTTAATCTACTGAAAACAATCAAAATAAGACCATTTGGGATTATAATATATAACTTTGAATGCATTCTATCTGAGAAAACATCTTGACAGGTGTTTTAAAATGACAATGCCAACTATGTTCCTCAATTTGCAAAAAAAAAAACAAATCCATTAGAGTCTAAACATATTCCCTGAATACGATCGAACATTGTTAGAAAGATTTCTGCACAAATGTTTGAAGAATAAATGCAGTGATCATTGAACACATCAAGCTAAGCTAGCCTAGCAAGGACAGTGACAAATGAGGCTTGGTATACAAAACATGCTTCAAATGCGTTAAAACAGCATATTAGACCTTTGTTTTAATTTGCAGTTTTCATTTCTGTTGGCGTCATAGTATTTTACTCTATATTTGAACCATTTGAACCAACTAAAGAATCAGTCCCATTAAATTGCCAAACGGTGTAACCACAAAAGACAGGTAGTAAATAATTCACCATACCAGATGTTATGCGAGTGTACTGATGAAATAAGTTTTTAGTTAAATAAAATATAACCCTAAAGTATTTGAAATATTTCATTTCTAAACTTGATGATGTGGGTTTTTGTCATCAGTTGGTTTACAATCATTTTGAATTTTATTTTTACACCCTGCCGCCTGCACGGCTGAAGTTCAAAATGAGTGAAAAAACTGCACCAGCCTCAGAATCCATGTAATTAGATGTATTCAATATGCACTCAAGATAAACTGTTATGGAAAGAGGGTGTTTATCTGGTAACAAACTTGTCCCACCATCTGTGTATGAACCACCCAGCCCATATGAGTAATTGGAAACACTTGGGGGTTTGACAGTCAACTAACCAGCCAATGTACGGCAAAAACAAAACCACATTTGGCAAATTCCTGAATAGTTTACGCCTACTTTATGAGTATTTACTACTCAAATTAATTTGCAACACTGTTTTGAACACATTTTTTCAGGGACACAAACTATTATTTATTATAGATAAGGTATCAGCAAAATCCACCAAAGAATGGAGAGATTTTTTTTATCAAACAAGGCACGCCCCTGTGTTATGACAAAACAAAACATGTGAATACTCGCAAAGCTCTGCATGATCAATGTGTAGCAACACACATATAGTTATGTCAAAGTTAGGTTATGAAACTAAGTGGTGTTACGCTGCAACTAAAATAAAACACTGCACAACTGTGGTTGGTGGCTTCTGTAATAAACCCCAACAACTGATGAACAAAGTGATAAAAAAATGAAAAGAAATGAATTAACGATGTTGAAAGCTACATGTCAGACTTTTGCGCTCCATTGCCATTTTTATGTTTCAGTTCTGTAACTGCAAAACAACAAGGCCCCTTCCTTTATTTCTCAGAATTCAACCAGCAGAGGCAGACTAATGTGCATGTGGTTTCACATCGTGTCATGACCCGCAGTCCTGTGGCATTTAGTTATGGGCAAGATGTCAGAGGGGTGCTGATGATTATGTCCTTAATGTAAATAGGCTTGTCCAATTTGCAGTTAGTTCTGTTAAATGAAGCCATAAAATAATTATGGTACAGTTTGGTATTTGATTTGGCCTCATCTTTAACCTCTTGATATTGATATATGCCTCTGCTGATTTACCTGTTTGTATTTTGTGTTGTTGAATGCTAACTTTCTTTACTGTTCTTCACTTATTCGGCTCAAAAAAATGGAAAGGCAGTGCTTGCCTAAATACTTTACTATCCTCGTGTGTGACCTGTATGGAGGTGAGACTATATCAGGTTTTGGATCTTATCCAGCTTAACTGGTATTATTAAAGTTTGAAAAACACCTGAGCAGACAGCCCCTTAAAACTTGCTTAATGGTTGATGTTGATTTCTCAACAGCACCAAACACTGAGGGCGGAGAAACCAAAGACAAACTGATTCCACCAGAAGTGTGCAGCTTTCCAAAAATGAAGGAGGGTGGACAGTTATCACAAAAAGCCCCTTCATTAACCCTCTGGTTTCAGAACACGTTTCATCTTCCCACAATTCCACTCTTGCAATGTAAAGGTCAACCCCTGATGTCCTTCTCGTCTGAGTCATGACTCACACTTCCAGGTGAAAAAGATTGTTCTTGTCAGGCCAGACACACATGCGTCTTTCTGTGGTCAGGTTTAGGAAGTCACACACTACCTCTGAGTGTTGGGTTCAACAACTGTTCAACAACAGTGCAGGAACTTACCGTTTAATTATGGGAGTGACATATAAAAAAATGTTTTGTCTCTCAACAACTTTTTGTAAATCTAGAGACTTTTGTATTCATTTTTTTCACTGTCCTACCATTATTGTCAGTCAGGCACCTAATTATCAGCACCTAGGGGAACCAAGAGCTTAAAATCAGACCCAATATTAACAGCAGAATAAGTTGCTTGGCATTGCAAGGGAAGATACGGTAATATTTATCATAGGCGCAACCCACATATTCATGTCTGTGGCTTCTCCCATGAATGTATGTTTCTTACAAATGGGGCACCTTTTAAAATGTTAATAGATTTAAACAAACTAGGTCTAAACTGCCACTATGAACCTAAGTTTTTAGCAAGGAAATATACAAGATCTAATTGTATTCAAGAAAAGACTGATATATAACAGCTGCACAAAGAAATCTTCAGCAAGCTTCCAATTGAAGGTCTTATCGTCATAAAAAGCAATTAGAGCAACTTTGAAGTAAACTGCAACTGCTGATTAGTCACCTTTCCTGTTATGAGGGGACTTGATCAGTAGAAGTAGTGATGCATTCGAGTGGAAAGCCCTAAAAGTGCTTTAACAGTTGACTGCATAAAATTTTGCATATGACAGTGATCCAAGACATGATGAGCTTTTTGGATTACAGGAACTTTCCCCTGAAATGGCCCGAGTTGAAGATAGTTTGAGAAGAATGCATCCATCTGGAAGTCGTGTATCAACCGAAACACTTGTTTTAGTTTATACTTTTATTTCTGCTATCTTCATGCTTCAAACAGATGAAGCCGTTTCAGGCTTTTGGATAAGGCTTTGTCTGACAATTCTGTCACCAGCGTGATCTATGGTGTGATTTTTCCTGAACGACTGCTATTATTGTCTTTCACCCTCTACTGGTCTAATGATGGTTTGCAATTACCTTTTTTTCCCTACCTGAATTACCAGCCAGATTTACACCATCTACCCAGGTCTTCTGTCCAGGTGCAGACCAAAAAAATAAGTTCCCAGCAATGTGTATGTGTGACTGACCCTACATATGGCAAATGGACTTGCAGCTATAGAATATACCACACTTCTATCCTCTGATTACTCAAAGCCCTTAAGACTGCTGCTCACTGTTGACCAGAGTCTTGCACAAGGACACTTGGGCAATTGAGCAGCAGATTGTAGCTGAACTCAGTGGTGGCCTCTTTTGTTTTTTATTTTAAAATTTTTCCCCTCCTCACTGGATTTCCTTTTTTGTTTTATCTTTATCAAGCTAAGGCCCGTCATTACTAATATTGCATTTTTATTCAAAATTCATGAGTACAACAAATGAAAAACAGAAAGAAACTTACTGTTTAGGACGCTGATCTTGCGGCCCTGGTAATACTGCCCGAGGGTGACTGCGTTGCCTTGTTTTGATGCTACAATACGAACCGTCCTCTGGCTATCAGCACACTCGATGTTGGGGTCGTAGTTGGGGTTGTTCTGGGAAAGAATGTTCTCTGCACTGCTGGGATTTAATGCAGCTTGAATGGGGTCCCGACAGTATGATTTGTACCTCCATGTGACAACAGGGGGCTGGGTGGCTGTTGTCTGATAGGTGCAGGTAAGGGTGACGGGCTGGAAGAGGATGACAATGTGCCTCTTTGTGGGGGTCTGGACCGAGATGGCCAGGGTGGACTCTAGAAAAGAAGGAGGGGAAAAATCAAAAATATTGAAACACATGAGACTCAACATGAAGTAACAGCTGTTAACAAGAGTGTTGTGAGAATGACACTCACATTTTGTAATATTAGGTAATGATTTTAGATTATTAATAATAATTATGCATGTCAGTGCAGGTTGAGATACACAACACGGTATTTCCCTAGTGCTGGTATCACTGAGTGGGTGTCTGGAATGACTCAGTGTTTCTAACCAAATCGTAATGGATGAAGCAATCATGGCAGGTATGCATACTTCACAGGTCTGTAAGCTACTATTGCAGTTTTAGTTTTTTTGTTTCACGGGGAGTGAATTTGGTCAGGTATGTAACTCTAGATGTGTGCATGCATGTTAAATGCACAGACGCTGCTTCCCTCAAGTAAAGTACAAAGGCTTCTTATATGATTTTATGCTGCACTGTTGGCATTAGTGTTTTTTTATTTAATAGCATGTTATTTTATCTTATACCTCCAATGTGTTCCTATGAGAAGGAAAATCAAACTCTACATGGATGCCTGAAGTAGCAAACTAGAGGGTGAGAGGCTACTTCACAATTAGTCAACATAAATTGATAAAACTGGTAAGTATTGTGTGTTTTTTCTGCAGGCTTTATTGTTGATTGTTTGATCTCATTGTGCTTTTCTTGTGCTAGTCTGTGGTGCTGTTAAGAATGAGTTTCTCTTACAAATGTATATGAGTCACACTTCCTCTAATCCATTTCTTAATGACCTTATCTGAACAATTGACCAGTACAAATGTGGATCCTATAAAGAAACGTGTCAACATATCCTATTTTCTTGTTTTTACCAAGTAACACTGGATTTATTAAAGTTTACAAAGACTTTTGATATATTTGATACAATTATAGTCCCGTTGAAAATTAACTGTAACTTCATTTTTTGTAGTCACACGTTATTCCATTAAAAAAATAAATCATCAATTTCTCAATTATGAAAAAAAAGGAAAAAAAAACATAGCTGCCTTTCAGGTTGACATATGATACTTAATTGTACTTAATGCGTTCAAGTTGTAAATAACTCATTACTTTTTTTAAAAAATCCTTTATTATTCTATATTTTCGAGATAAGGAAAAAGTAGGTCATCTAAAACAAATGCCCATAACGGTGTCAATCGAGCTGATACTGAGGTAGTTTCTATCAGCGCAGTTTTCACGGAAGAGGGCCCACCCTGTTTAGGAAAAAAACAAACAGCGAACTTACCTGTCGCCATTAAAGCGGCGATGATTAACGTCCACAACATGTTTTATCCTCTTTCCTCTAACTTTCAGTCGACCTAGCTGTAATATTTTATCGAAAACAGAAATAAAGAAACAAGTTATGCATAATAACACGAGCGGACGTCGTTTGTTTTAGCCAGGTAGTTCCTGCTCCATTTTGTCTTTGAACAGGGGTTGTACCTGGACGCTCCACCTCGCGCAGCAACAGGTGAAGGCACAAAAACAGGAGGCGGAACAGAGGGGTGTCCGCTACTCTTAACTCCATCTGTCTGTTGTATAAAAAATCATTATCCCTAGCCGAGTAATGAAAATATGACAGTCTAAAAAATACGACACTCACACTTTCTCAACAACTATTTAAGGTCAAATGTAGCATTACTTAAAAATATATATATTTTTGTACTCACCCGCTCAATGGTACGATCCAAGCACTGACACCGCTATCAAAGCATTGTTTGTTAATGTGTAACTACTTTGTAGGAACCGTTTGTGTGTTTATGGGTCCATGACTAAAACGCGCGTACATGTGTGAGTCATCATCATAAGTCTGACACAGTTTCTGTTCAGGTGAGATAACACATTTTCACCATAGGTCATTGTGGTCCAAGTGGTGGGAAGATATTCAGATCCTAGAAACAGTGCATTTGAAAGTTAGCGGAAAATAATGCCATCTGTAAATGTAAGATAATACTCACCACCAGTGTTTTGCTGTTATTGTAAGGTACTTGAGTTAAGTTACAGTTGCATGGATCCACATCGTGCAATTAACATCTGTAGTTGTGCAATTTTCAGGCCTATCTTTCTTTTAGTTTGGTATACAGAAATGCATTGTGTTTTTCTTCACACCTTCTCGTAGAGTTTCTGCTATTTTGAGAACAATACATTGCCACATGCTGCAGAATTAACACTGATGGGGATGGTCAACTGTCTCTTTTTAAACAAGGCCACAGGAGATATTAATAATAACTAAAGTGTATTCCTTTGAGCCTAACTGCTGACAAAACTCACTTTACTCACGGTTGTCCTCCAGAAACATAGCCCATGTCACCACTGGGTCCACTTATACTCAAATATAACCCAAAGAATGAAAGCTACTCAATAAAATGCAGCTAGGACTAACAACAAAAACATGTTGTACAAGAATATTCCCACAATCCCTTGGGAATGGCCAGGATGCTACAA
This sequence comes from Thalassoma bifasciatum, assembly GCA_008086565.1. Lineage (NCBI taxonomy): Eukaryota > Metazoa > Chordata > Actinopteri > Labriformes > Labridae > Thalassoma > Thalassoma bifasciatum. Next base: position 35,868 of record RPOG01002248.1, on the reverse strand, counting down.
TATATGTTTGTGTGTGTGTATATATATATATATATATATATTAATTTCTAGGTGCTCAAAGCTGATAATGTCCGATACCACTAATATCCTTTTCGATTTGCTAATGAATAAAATTCAGGCCATATATCACAAACTGCATATTGAATGTTTGTGGAGCTTAAATAACTTCTTACGTAACTCTGTTAAGAATAGAATAGGATAGAATCGAGTTATACTTAATTAATCACTTTATTCATCTCCAAAGGGAAATTTCAGAATTCAAGCTCTGTTATTGTGTCTACAAACCGATACTGTATGACTGAGAGCCTGAGCAGCTTGCCACTGTTTTAATGCATTTGGTGCTTGCTCATGCATTCTGCACTTGGGCCCTCAGTGCGTCCAAATCTATTCTGCATTCCCGCATTCATTCTGCACGATTAATTCATTCCGCGCGTACACATTCTGTGATGCGCATTCAATACTTACATATTCCAACCTTATGCAGGTGGAAGAAAAGGTAGTTCCCACCAAGTGCACAACATTTAGACAACATCTCAACAGTTTAGTTACTTTCCTGTGTACCTGATGATGGTAAACATTACCCCGAATAACTGAAGTTTCCAAAGTATTGATATTTTGATCTGAGAGGTGATTTTAGAGCTTAAAGGTCTGAAGGTATATTCGATATTTCATTATCAATCCACACATCACTACTCAAAACAATAACCTAGTTACTAATTTCCAACTTATCTCTTGGGTCATGGAAAGAAGAAAAATGTCTTTGTCTGTATAAGTCTGACACATTAGGCCCACCATCAAACAATACATGGTCCATAGATGTTTTGATTGATGGTGTGGTGAAAATGGAAATTCTGCGGGGTTTCTTTTACAGCTCAGACAGATACTTTCATCTACTCTTCTGAATAACCTTTTCAGCTCAGAGTGAGGGCTGCACCAAAAATCACGAAGAAAATGTTTAGTGGAAAACTATTAAAATTGATATTGCTCTGATTTTTAAAAAATTCCCAGATCACTGCTATATTTTAGAGTGTTTTCAGTGTTCAAATGCTACTTTTGAATACAACCAACATTCAATCCTTACTGAATCTTTCAATGGATTCTTTCACTTCAACTTAGGTTTATGATTTTTATTATATTTTTGTACACGTTATTACTCACTTAAAAGAGAAATTTCAGTGAAGGAGTCATAAAAAGACGGAATCACGTTATTTTAAGACAATTTTATTCTAGATGACAGAGAAACACAAGAGTCAACACGCCATTTTTTTCACAAAGGTCAATTAAGTCCAAATTGTGTCAGCAGATTCGTCTAAATGTACACTGGAAAGGCATTTGATTTATTTATCTTGAGAAGTAGATGAATTTTTTTGACATATATAATTTAAAATTTAGAGTACTAGATCAACCAGGGGTAGCTAAATCAATGGAATTTGAGTAGTTGACTTTTTGATAAAGCAAATGTCACTTTAAGTCTCTGTTACCAATCTGAAACACGTTTTTCCTTAAAAAGTAATAAAAGCAAATGCTATAGTGATGAAATGCTACATTTAAAAATAAAAGTGACCTAACTTAGCTAATCTTAGCTGCACAAAAAAAGGATAAGATAGAAAAAAAAGTCTACGAAACTATTTTCTAAAGGCATTTAGCAAAATTCTCCTGTATGCTGATGTCCTCCAGATCATATGATCCCATCTCTGTGTCAAAGAAAAGGAAAAACATTACTTCATTTTTTGATGTGAAGATCATGAGTTAAAATGCTCACAGTCTACTTTTGGGCTCTTTGTATTTTTAGAAACAATATTTGAAATCAATATACAGTTGTATCTTAGATTATGTTTGGAGTAAGACTTTCTGTTCATCTCGTTAAGTTAGTACAGATACGATACCATATGAATAATGACCACTTTAAAACATCAAAGCAGACTGTACTTACCTCTTTTTACAGCAACACTGAAAGAAAATAAAGTATTTATTATCAATATGCAGCACACTTTATGCAAAACCTATATGCAGATCAGTTACGACAATGTTAGATCAAGGTTATGCTACATTCAGTTTTAGCTTTTGTTACATTGGAAGTTATTTAAATCTGTGACATTACAAAGTGACACTTACATGGTAGATCAGCAAGCCCAATAAGACCAACCCCACACCAGCGCAGATGACTGAAAAAGGAAAACATCTTTATCATCATAGTGGAACAAAACAAAAAGATTTGACCTCGTTTTCAGATGTCTGAAAAATGACATTCAGTGCTTCTGTGGTGTACATACCAGAGACTATAATATGTATGAGATGTTGATGATCTGGGGTCTGTGAGGGGGGACCTAAACAAAATGACAGTGGGAGACAAGTGTATTATAAAAATGTTTAAATATTATAATGTGTAAAAGTTATGAACATGAAGGCTTGAGTTCAGAAAAGCATGGAACATGGAAAAAATAATCCATTATTTCCAATCAGTCTTTATCTATATAGTCACCGTATATTATTTCAAACACTATATTTATGGTTTATTTTGTGCATTAGTGCATGTTAAACTAAAGACTGTTGACATCTTGTTAAGCCAGGGATGTTCATATTTAGACAAAAAGAGTTAACGGAGTTTGGGGGCAGAAGAATTGGCAAACTCCCTCCTATGCAAAGCTGATTGGTTGATCTTCAAACTGGCTAAAATTAGTTGTATTTTAAGTATGTTGCTGCACATAGGCTATATTATTTCAATAAAACTATACAATGCACATGTATACTCACCTAATTTTGGACTACCACAGCATACATATATCAGCAATACCAATAATTGTTGGAAGAATTTGAATTGTGATTTTCTCAACCTCTAATTTAGACATACCAGTACTTGTTTATAACATTTGTATACATACACACACAAGTTAAACATCGTATGCACAAATATAAAATACATCACTTTTATAACCTTGCTATCCTGCCTGAAGTGGATAGTGTGTGTGTGTGTGTGTGTGTGCGTGCGTGTGTGTGTGTGTGTGTGTGTGTGTGTGTGTGTGTGTGTGTGTGTGTGTGTGTGTGTGTGGTTATCAATCACATTTTACTACGTAAGGTGTGTTTCCGTTTGGTGTTTCAAATTCATACATCCTGTGCCTCCTTTGAACTTTGAACTTTGACTAAAGGTCTCTGCACCGCTGTGTTTTAAATGTTTGGTTTTTTTTTCCATGCTTTGCTTCAGTCTAGTTAGGTTTTCATTACTTTTTATTACCATATTACTATTTTCTTTCTGTTGTTGTTGATAAAACTGTTACCTGTTGATCCTGTATTTTTGACTTATACAAAACAGAAAACATACATCCTTTTTATTGAAGTGGGGACTCACAGAATTCATTGGATATATGCTGATCAAGCTACAGAGTCATACTTGACTGTTAGCCAAAAAAAAAGGTAGCTTAACTGTGAGTGCAACTGATTAATAAAATTAGTCACATAACCTCTGCCTTGTTCTCTTTGCCCAAGGGCTCCCGAAGGCTTTGAGTCTTTTTTATGTTGCTGTTGTTTTGTTGCTGTATTTTTTACATAATAATGGTTGCTTATCATATGGTAATTTTGGTCAGTGTCATACATGTCTGATTAACTGCTTGTATATTTATTCCTCTTGAGCAAAAATATAAATAATGCCACAAAATCTTAGTTGATGTTTAATTTAGATTTTGATATTGTCAGCTGACACAAAGGTGCAATTTGCAGACAATACATGGTGCCTCCCACCGGTCATTACCACGAGAAAAGGGTTCCTACTATAGATTTGCAGTTTGTCCGTAAAAGTGCATTTTTACTTCAGCAAATACTGTCTGAGAGTGCAGCACAAGCAGTCAGAGTATTTTCTTTTTTTGTGCATGCTCATCATCTTGAAAGGTTGGTGTATCTAAATAATGCTAGTAGCTCAGTGCAGCATTATTGTATATGCCAATGGTCTGTAGAACAAGCTGAGAAAAACCCAGACATTTTGGGAAATTTCATAACATCCCCTTGAACTTAACTTTGCCACCAAAAAGGAGGACATGTCTGAGCAAAAGAGGAGGTTTACTGTTTGGTCCTATGAGGTCCATCTGGGATAACAAAGGCAAAAAGGCGCTGAAGAATTATTTATGTGACAGACTTTTTTTTTAAATTTCCAATGAAACTGCTGGTCAGTAAAGTTTAATATTTAGTGAGAAAAAATGTGGATACACATACATCAATGTGTATCTACAGACTTCAGTCTACCACTTTGCCATTTTTGGCCCCAGTTTCCCATGCCTCCAAAATGTATGCCTGGGTCAGAGTTTGCTTGCTGGGGCATACATTTACCGCTATGTTTGTTTTTAAAGAACACTTAATTTGCGCAGGAAAAGGGGAACGCCAGCTTCAGGCCCCGTTTTGCATGCACTGTTATACATGAGACCCCAAGTCATGTTCAACAACAGCTGGAAATCATGACAAAATTCTTTATGTAATACTCACACTGAGAAGAGATGTTGAGCGTCTCTCCTCCACCTTCCACATCCAGGTGTTCAGTTGGGCAGAAGATGAGGACTTGGGATTTGTCATTGCACACAGAGCAATTGTTTTTTCCGATGGGTTTGTTGGGAGGAGAGCATGGTGGCAATGGATCATCAGGATGACCGAAGTATAGAGGGTCATCTGTTTTTTTGTCATATATGGACTCCACTTTTTGGCATTTGTCCCAGTCACAGCAGGTGAAACACTTAAGTTGATTGCTCAGTTTGGTCGAATCTGAGAAAGAGACATTGAGGAGTACCAAATATAAATGTGCTTTTATGGATCAAGCTACAGGAAAACATTGCACATTAAGGTATTCAAATACTACATACCAGAGGAGCCAAAAGAGACTTGAACACGTGATGCTATCCAAACAAGCGTTAACCCTAGAAATACAAACAAGATCATTTAAACAGTTAATTTTTTACAGTTTTAAATACATCTGCTCTGCCTTCTACTCATACATTTTCTGCTGTTGTAGTACTGAGCCATCGTGTCGATATTTGTCTGCATGATATTGTACTAGTGCAGCTGCAAGTTGACTGACCCTTAGCCCGTCCACTAACCAAAACACACTGAGAAAACCTCAGCAATCCCTCAGATGGGTACAGCGTACAGCTGAGTGGAGTCTTGTGTTGATTTGAAACCAGCACTTGAAGCTTTGAAGAAGATCAATGGGCTTCAGATTCACAAATGGTTCTCAAAATGCAGAACTGTTCAGATCTGTGTTCTGACATTAAGGGATGTCACGTCCTCCAAAGCTTTAAGCTTGTGCCCAACGTTCCACTCAGCGTATCTGTCCCGTAACTGTCCATACGAGGGCATGAGCCTTCAGGAACAGGCTCGAAGGGGAAATGAATGTGTGCAACTGGACGTCAAGTCAAAATATAATTTATTCTTTCTGAAATGCAGATATTGATGCTGAATATGAAACTCAAAAAACTTAGTTTATATATTATATTATATTATATTACATTATACTTTGTAGCTTAAGTGGTGAATATAATTTACTACCTGATAGCGCTCAAGTCGGTAAAGATACTAACTGCTTTACTGTTGATATCTGCTATTCTGTTCATGTGGTTGTACAAATGATAGTTCACTCTGTGTTTCTAATAGTCAACCATCCTTCTGTATAGAAAGGAATTAAACATACATTTTGAGAAGTTGATCTTCCTTGTAGCAGCAGGTCTTTTTATCTTTCGGTTCATGTTTCTTCGTTTACCACGTGCTAGCCCATGGATAGTGGATTTTTTCCCGGGTGGATCCTCTGCCATTTCCTCATCCGGGCTCTTCACCAGCAGAGTGGATGTTGTTACCTTCACTGTGGTGCTGGTACCAGTGATAGTGGTGGATTTTTGTATCTGGAGTTCGGTGGACAGTTCAGGGAAGTCCTGAGCAGATCTCGCTTTTGAGGAGAGTTGTCCGAGACTCTTAATGTGCTCAAACACCTCCACTTCTTCTCTGGGAATCACTTTAACAATGTTGGCTTTTTCTTCTACAGACAGAGCACTGTCATCGTAATTCTCAATGAGTTTGTGCTTTAAGTTGGAGGAGAAGCCACTCTCACTGTAACAAAAAGAAAGTTAAAACTTCTTCTTCTCATCCATAATAGAAGAGACACACATGTTAGATAAACGAGGAAAAAGTGTCTTTGTATTCCATTCGTGATGATAATACATAAATAAACCAAAAGGTTGAATTAAAGGTTAGATTCAGCTACATACGTTTCAGATAAATAAAAATACCAAAACAACTCACCCACTTTCCTGGCAGTGCTGCCCCTGGCCACCTGTAAAACAGACACAGTGAAATCATTCGTCCTCTTCTAGTCCTCGCATAGTCTGAAGTCATTACAAGGAAGTGTTTCTGTTTGATGATGTTTCAAAATAATCCCTTCAGCTGATATTCACGCCTCAAAGTTACACCTCCACCTGTCAAATTATGTTCCAACCCAAGTTACAGTTTTTCAAAGCAACAAGTACAGGTGACTTACTCAATACAGAAGAGCATTTCTTATATTCCGTAAATGAATGAATGAGTCACACAAACCACACACTCAAATCTCTACTGCGGCTCATCTTGCGTAGTAAATTTATGAAACACAGGTAAAACAACTTACTTTCAGGCTGCAAATGTGAAACAGATGGGACGGTCATTTTGTTCAAGTTAAGCAGAAGCAGACAAGAGCTTTCGCGGTATAAAGTGCCACACCGGGATTCACTTCCTGGAAAAAGGAAAAACTTGTCACGTGTCATGAGACACTGGAAGTAAAAGAGATATGATGTAGAAGGTCACAAATTTCACTAAATGAGCCTCATTCCCTTCTCGATTTAGAATTTCTTCTCTCTATGTTGTGGTTTCCTCTCAAGTCTGCAGCAAATCTATTTCAGTCAAATGAAATTTCTTGCGCTTGGTCAGGAAATGCCTGCAGTTATGCTCAGAAAATCAACCGACAAAAGAGAAAACAAAACTCTTTCACTTGTACTTCTTGTGAAAAATCTTTGTTGTCAAGTAGGAAACAAACCATAAACAAATATTTACTTCCTCATTCTTGCTACATGAAATGGTTGACAGTGAGCCAAATGTAAAGTTGACGAAGAGGAAATCAGTGGCTGGATGGAGGTGAGGAAGAGGTCAATATTGGAAATGTTTGTAAAGGTTTATTTGAGACTTTGTCTTTGCTTTCCACTACAAATTTATCTTAAAACAACAAATTATTGAATCTTAGTCATACTCAAAGACATGCTTAGGGGACAAAAATAAACAAAATGCTGTTTTAAAGCCAAATGGGAGAAGCATCTTTCTTTATTGTTTTCAAACTGTTTGAGACAGTGCTGACAATAATGTGGGAAGTTCTGAGTTTTTCATTCGCTCTTTGAAATGTGTCAATGTGCTTAATCTTTTTTTCACTTGTCAGCCTCCAGTTCCTGTTTGGTACTTTATTACAGAAGAGCTTCTGCAACACCTAGTGTTTTAAATGGTATTACAGTCAAGCAGCTAGGTTGTCTCACCCAGTCATGTGAAATGAATGAATGAATGGAATTAATTTGAAGTTCCTGTGAGGGGCGTTCTGGTTTTATTCATGTGACCTTTTTGACCTTGAAAATTTCCCAAGAAAAGGTTTAAGAAATCCTGGAGTCTAGAGACATTTTGGAAAATCTGCAAAGAAAGATGGGGCCAGATGCAGCAAAGCTTTTACAGTAGACGAAAACAGCCAAATAAACCAAAATTATGAACCCCACTTAGTATAGCGAACCTTCCACAAGGACGTGTAAACGTAGGGGTAGTGGGTAGGGAGAGTCTACCAAGTATAAATTCATAGGATGCAGTCATTACACATAACCATTCTTTCACATGTGGACTCACTGGTGCCTTCACATGTCTTATTATTATTATTATTATTATTATTATTATTATTATTATTATTATAATGCTAAATACATTTTATCCACAGTGTTTTTTTCCGAGATCTCAAGACACTTTACATTGAAAAATATAAAAGAGCAGACAAATATGGAATAAGAAGTACAGAAAAACAAAACAGTACATATAGGAAGCGCATGCTAAAAGCTCAAGTTCTACTTACGATACGACTTACGATATATATATATATATATATATATACATCGCTATTAATCATCATAAAAATGGTTCACTTCAATGAAGTTGTCAAAAAAAAAGCAGAAACGTTTTTTTTTTAATTAAAGGTAACAGAAGCTTAACTGAAGAGTGATAAAGTACAAGCTAAATAAGGGCTCTAGCTGTAAGGTGCACTAAATATAGCCAGATACTAATCAATGCAAATATTAAGTTTACAAAAATTGCTTGTTGTGAGAGGTTATGTCCAAAATAAGTATTGAGCGGTGGAGGGCAATGTGGTCTGTCTCTTGGCTTCCCTCCAGATTCCTGTCCACCTTCGTCAGCCCTGTGTCCCCCAAAAAAAGAAAAAGAAGAAGAAACATGGACTTAGTGTTTGGTGTAAGATCATGAGTTAAAATATTCGTAGCCTACTTTTGGGCTCTCTGCATTTGTAGAAACAATACTTGAAACCAATATACAGCTGTGTTATGTATTGTGGTTAGAGTTACATTTTTTCTTTATCTCACTAGATATAGCACTGATACAATATTGTATCAGAATTGTTCTATTAGCTGAAGGAAAAAGTGGGTAGTGGTAACTGTAAAATCAAATGCACCATAGCAGACCATACCTGCCTCTTTTTGCAGCAACGCTGAAAGAAAACGTTATTAGCATACATTATTCATAACTTATAGTAAGATCAGTTAATGTCATGTCGAAAGTTATTTTAGTCTATAACATTACAAAGCCACACTTACACAGTAGATCAGCAAGCCAAGCAACACCACAATGAAGAGGACTGAAAAATGAAAAAGATCTTTATCATCATACATGGACAAAACAAAAAAAGATCCCACTTTGTTTGCAGTCATCTGAAAGTATTTAAATGACACTGAATGCCTGTGTGGTGTACGTACCAGAGGATGTAATTAGTCCACAATGATTATGACCTGAGGTCTGCGAGGGGGGACCTGAACATGGATGACATTGGGAGACAAAAAGTTCCAGTCATTTGTATGTTTTGTTTTCATTGTGAACTATTAATATGGAAAATGTGAAAAACATACCATCTGTCATTTTCGTTCTTTACCTTTATTGTCACTGTGTATTAACATACACTGTAATTATGGTGTAACTTGTGGTTTAGCATATGTTTAACAATAGACAGTTGATACCTTTTTGAGCCAGGAGTATAGCAAGACAAAAGGGTTAACTTAGTTTGGGGGCTAAAGAATCGAAAAACTCCCTCTTACCAGGGCTATACAGTCCATGCAAAGCAGATTGGTTGGCTGACTAATGAGTGAGTGTGATGGTTGCTGACCTTGATTTTTGTTCAAACTGACTGTGAATGTGATGTATTAGCCTCTAGTTTTAACAAGAATTTTTCACTTACATTTTGGGTTTTTTGTTTGTCATTCGTAGCTGCCCATATGAGCTGTAATGTTGGTTTACAGTATATGACTGAAAATTATGGTAAAATGCCAGCGCTTCCCAGTCCACACTGTGGAGCGTTGAAAGCCTGTTTCACCCTCATGTACCGCTATGCAGGGTACGCAGGGTCTCATGTCCACTGCGTTCCTCTTCACTCATGGTAACAAGGTATGTTAAGTAATTTAGTTCAGTTCAATTGTATGTACTCAATTTTTTCAGTGCTATCAACACATTTTCTCTATAGTTTACCAAGAATTTCAGTTATATTTACTCAACTTATTGAGTGAATATACCAAATCTTTTCATCAACAAAATTAAAAATATTACTAACTTCTACTTTATACTCATTATTGAAGGTTTGTTTGACTCACTTTTTAAGCTTATATTCTACTCGCTGTTTTAAAGTATAAAAATGTTTCACCAATTAAATTTCATTCCAAAGAATGAAAACTGGTGGCTCTATGGTTTCTGTTGGTCTAATATTCATTATTATTATGTTAGTTATTATTATTATTTAACTACACGATGCAAACTTTTTGTAGAACTACCTCATGTTAATTCAGCATCTCTGCACTACTCACCACTGCACTTTTATCATATTCTTTCAGCCTGTAAAAATTAGTCTTGTCTATCTGTTATTCTTTTTGTTTATTGTTGTTGATAATATTCTATATGTAAATTACTTTTTTTTTCTTTTTTCTCTCCTTTATGCCTTTATACCTTGTACAAGAGAGCATAGTATACCAAAAAAAATTCCTTGTATGTTCAAGCATACCTGGCGATTAAAGTTGATTCTGATTCTGATATCAGTGACCTCCAGATGAAGCTCAAGCCAGACGGCACTGAAGAAATATCTATGTAGAAGAGTGTTTTGCTTATTTATCCATTTTATTACTTTCCTATTTTATCACTGTGAACATGACTTACTGGAAATGGCTCACTACTGCCGCAATTAGGGCCCAAACAAAACTACAAGGTTTGATGACCTTGATGACATGGATCTGTCAGTAAAGTCTGTTACTTAGTGAGGAAAAAAATGTGGTGAGACATCAATGTGTATCTATGCCTCCAAAACGTACGCCTGGGTCAGAGTTTGCTTGCTGGGGCATACATTGACTGCTATGTTTGTTTTTAAAGGACACTGAATTTGCACAGGAAAAGAGGTACGCCAGCTTCAGGCCCCGTTTTGCATGCACTGTTATACATGAGACCCCAGGTCATGTTCAACAACAGCAGGAAATCATGACAAAATTCTTTATGAAATACTCACAGTGAGTGGAGATGTTGAGCGTCGCTCCTCCACCTTCCACATCCAGGTGTTCAGTTGGGCAGAAGATGAGGACTTGGGATGAGTCATTGCACACAAAGCAACTGTTGTTTCCGATGGGTTTGTTGGGAGGAGAGCATGGTGGCAATGTATCATCAGGATGACCGATGTATAGAAGGGCATCTGTTTTGTCATATATGGACTCCACTTTTTGGCATTTGTCCCAGTCGAGGCATGAAAAACATTGTACTTTGGTTGAATCTGAGAAAGAGATGTTGAAGAGTACTAAATGTAAACAGCTACAGAGCTCTCAGGTCAAAATGTGGTTGAATTATCTTGAAATGAGGAAGACTGTAAATAAGTGAGGATGACCTGTTGGTTCAGTCCTTTGGTTTGCAGTAGGTAAAGCACATGGCAGGTAATTTTAGTCATTCAGTGTTATAAATGCAGTATGTTGTTAGTTTTAAGCTCTTTTTAGGGCATTTGAACTTAAAATGGAGGAGCACATAGTACATTAATTTATCTTCATACTACATACCAGGGCGGCCTGAAGAGACTTGAGCAAGTGTTGCGATCCAAACAAGGGTTGACCCTAGAAATACAGACAAGATCATTGAAATGCATTCTCCTTTTTTAAATTCGTAGAAACACAATGTGAATCAAACAGTGACATTTTATGGTTTTAAATACACCTGCTCAGCCATGAACTCAGGGTATTGGTGTTAAGATTTTTAAACACCGCTAGCGTAGCTGCATATTGGCTGGTGGAGCAGGATTTACCCATACCCTGTTCAGGAACGTAAACACACTGAAAAAATCTCAGAGATCTCTCAGGTCAGTACAGGAAACAGATATGTTGATCTGAAGCAAGCAATTGACACTTTGGAAAGATTAGTAATATTCTACATCTGTCCGTGATGAAATGAAGTACACATACATTTTGAAATGTTGATCTTCCAAGCAGCAGGTCTTTTTCTCTCTTGGTTCATGCTGTTTCAGGGGACGCTGTGGTTGTGGCAAAGCGGATGTTGTTGCTTTTGTTGTGTTGATGATGATGATGGTGGTTGATTTGCTCAATCAACTTTGAGGACACTCAAAGACCGCTTCCTCTTTGGGGATCAACTTTACACTGCTGACTTTTTCTGCTACAGGCAGAGCACTGTCATCGTAATCCTCAAATAATGTGTGCTCCAAAGTGGAGGACAAGCCACTCTCACTGAAACAAATAAAAAAATTAGTTTTCTTTATTTTCATCTACAGTAGAAGAAACACATATGCTGGCACTTACAGAGGGATAAACTGGGAAAAGGTCACTATAAATTGAAGTCTTAAAACTAACACACTAATACACTAAATGGTTGAATTGAAGGTTAGACCACTCCGACCATATATCTTTCAGATGAATAAAAAAAAGGAAAAAACCTCACCCACTCTCCTGTCAATGCTGCCCCTGGCCACCTGTGAAACAGACAGTAAAATCAGTCATCTGAAGTATGGCTCGATGTGTTTATCAGGAGATGTTCTTCAGCTGATAAACCTTGATGCCCAAGTCACACCTCCAACCTACAGACCATGCCCCAAGTTTCAGTTTTTCAAAACAAAAGTTCACTTCCCCAGAGCTCATCTTGTTTTCGGTGAATGAATGAGTGATGCAAAACACACACACACGTATCTCTGCAGCTGCTCGTCTTATGTGGTGGATTTGAAACACGAATAAAGAAACTCACTTTCAGGCTGCCAGTGCAAAACAGGTTTCAACAATAGAGGCATATTTCTCCAAATTAGCCAGCGCAGATGAGCTTTTATGGTTCAAAATGGCACACAGGATTATCAGCACAAAAGGAAAAGGAAGCTGGACTCTGGGTCCATGTGGCATGTGAAAGAGAAACTAACTTGTAGTCCCACTTGTTTTTTCTAACCTTTACTTTCAGATGATGATGCACTGCACAAAAAGATTCCTCTATTTCGCTGATAAATCTGATTTATGTTAAATGTGAGCATAAGGGTTTTAAAGATCTGTTTTTCTCTGGAGGAACGATCACTTAGAGCACGTGTTCCGTCCTGTTGTAACTGGAAGTAAAAGAGGTCAGAGGTTTGTGGGCATGTTTTTCTGTACGTCACCAGCAGGCGTTGCTTCTTGCATTTGTGAATGAAAGTCGTCTCATAGTTACTTTGTTACTTTTGTATTTAGAATTACCATAAGAGTCTGTGACTGGATCTCACCCACATACCAGCATTGCATTTCTTCTCATGTTGTGGTTTTTCTTTTGAACCCAACTGCAGCAAACCTGTTGCAGTCACAGTCTCTCCTGCAGTTTAGCTCAGAAGAACAAAGATCAAAAGGAGAGAACCCTCTTTCACTTGTAGTTCTTGTGTAGGAATCATGTGACAAATTGCAAACCAACCTCCCAAAAGTAAAAAGCATTACAGAATTTAGACAAACTGTAAATATTATTATGCAGTGAAGCATCATTTTGCAGCACCTAGTGTTGTTTCACTCTCAGATTAGCTTCAATTTCTCTCAGTATACAGCTGTGACTGTGGCAATATAAAAAAGTATCACATTATTGTATGAGTGTGTGCGTGTGTGTGTGCATGTGTGTGTGTGTGTGTTTTGTAATCTAAAGTCTTCTTATTTTAAATGTATCTTAATCTGCTTTTGAAATCCTCACTTATTTGTAATCCCTGTGAAATGTTCAAATTGCGTTTTTGTCACTTTAAAGACTTTAAAAATGACTACATGCCGCCACTCTGATACACCTGTGAGTCTGCAGTTATGGGATAAATAGTCCTTAAACTGTTATCAGCATACTGATATGCAACAGTGACAATGCTAACATGTTTATTGTTCTGAAGTAATATTCTTTAGCTGACATCATGTTGACAGCCGACACAAAGTACGGAGACAAATGCGAGGAGAGTCAAACTTTTAAACAAGGTGGCCAAAACCACAGATTCCTTTCTCAGTCTATCTGGAACTTGTACTTCTCCTTTTGGTTTCCTTTATTCTGATCCTTAACAACCAGCTTCGGCTCGATGAAGTCTACGACCTACAACTATTATGAAACTGATCAAGTGTTTCTGTCTCAAATTCAGAATAAGTTGCCCTATCAGACTCAATATGAGCCACATTCACCTGACAAATCCAAAAAAATGGTCTTATTTCAAGACTTAAAAATATGAAAATTAGGTATGAGTTGCTTGTGAAGAGTAAAATAAAATCTGCCAGTTTGGAAAGGAAATTTGACTTGTCTAGTTTTTTTTTTAAGACATTACCCTTCTTCATTCTTCCAACATGAAATGGTTGATAATGAACCAAACATGAAGTTGAAGAGGAGGAAATCAGTAGCTGGATGGAGGTGAGGAAGAGGACGAGGTTGGGAATGTTTGTAAAGGTTTCTTTGAGACTTTCTCATTACTTTCCACAACAAATTTACCTTAAAACAACAAATTATTGAATCTTAGTCATACTCAAAGGCATGCTTAGGGGACAAAAATAAACAAAATGCTGTTTTAAAGCCAAATAGGAGAAGCATCTCTTTTTATTGTTTTCAAACTGTTTGAGTCAGTACTGAAAATAATGTGGGAAGTTCTGAGATTTTCATTCGCAATTGGTCGTCACGTTTGATCTTTTTTTTGCTTGTCAGCCTCTGGTTCCTGTTTGGATATTAATTACAGAAGAGCTACTGCAACACCTAATGTGTTTTAAATGGTATTACAGTCAATCAATAGGTTGACTCACCCAGGCATATGAAATGAAACAAAGGAATTAATTTGAAGTTCCTGTGAGGGGCATTCTGGTTGTGTCCATGTGAGCTGTTTGACCTTGAAAACTTTGCAAGAAATTTTTAAGAAATCCTGGAGTCTAAAGATATTTTGGAAAATCTGCAAAGAAAGTTGCAGTAGACGAAAATAGCCAAATAAACCCAAATTATAAACCCCACTTAGTATGGCGAACCCTCCACAAGGACGTGCAAACGTCGGGGTAGTGGGTAGGGAGAGTCTACCAAGTATAAAGTCATAGGATTCAGTCATTACACAGACCCATTCTTTCACATGTGGACTCACTGGTTCCTTCTAATGTCTTATTGTTATTGTTAATAATAATGATAATAATAACAATAATAATACATTTTATCCACAGTGGGGTTTTTTTGAGATCTCAAGACACTTTACATTGAAAAAGATAAAAGAGCAGACAAATATGGAATAAGAAATACAGAAAAACAAAGCAGTACATTTAGAAAGTGCATGCTAAAAGCGAGGTTAAAGGTACTGATGGAAAGTATTACAGAGTAGTCATTAGTTGAAGGCAGTATGGAAATGTGGATGTGGAATGTGTTTTTAGTTTGGTCTCGAAGGTGATTGGGTCAGCGGTGTCATGTATGTGTTGTGGGAGGAGGATCTGTCTCCCCAGGTTCGGTCTTAAAATAACTAGACAGGAAAAGGAAGCAGGAACCTTCTTTCACTGCATGTAGGAATGTTTTTAATCAGATCTTTCTGGATGCAGATTATTTATGTCTTAAGTGCTTGGCTCAGAGCAGAAATCTCCTCAAATCTGGAGCCCTGCTTATTGAGCGAAAACTCCCAGTAACACAAGTATTTTATTTTCTCATTTATTTCTTTTAACTTGGTGGTTTCATTCTCTTATCTTGAGTTTTAACACCTCATTCAGCCTTCAGTGTGTCTTCATTAAGATTTACAAATAGGGTTTCCTCAATTTTTAACTTTTTATGTACTGGGAGTTAAGGGTCGCTGTGGAGAGTTGAGGTGTGTGTGTGTGTTGGGGGGGGGGGGGGGGGGGGGGGGGGGGGGGGGTACAGTCACCTTACTTTATTGTATACCTATTGTTAATTTTCTGTTTGTTAAGGACTTTGTGCTACCATCATGTGTATGAAAGTGCTCTGTAAATAAAGTCTGATAGACGATGACTAAGCACTGGATGAAAGAGACGTTTGTGAAGGTGTTGCAACAGGGTAACCTTGCGAGTGAGGGCCCTTAGCTGTGCATTAATAACTTGGTCTTTCAAATAGTCAACACTGCACTCCCATCAGCTTTTTGGAAATACCGAGAATACCACATTGAGTGTGCCTAACTGAATTTTCAAAGTGGGGATACTCTCTAGTGGGTCATTTTTTTGACACTGTCAGTTTCTTTTTGTTTTTAAGGCTATGGTTGCAAACTTTTGACCGGCTGATGGACAGCCTGTTTGAATTTAAAAGCATTTCTCCATAAATTGATGTCTACATTTTTGTCTGCTTCTTCTATTTGCATTTTGAAGCTCTGCTTACAACCTGCTCACACTCCACCATTTAAAAAATGTAAATTCTTGTAATTTCAGGAGTGTATGTTTAAGTGTTTCGTGTCAAGTGTCTAGTGCTGCCTGTTGCTATGAATGTAATGTATAAAGTGATCCTGATAAAATTCTTTTCCATATGAATCACCTCTAATGACTACAGTGGCTCTTACCTAAACCTGATGTGCAACAAAGCTGGTCTTCCCTGCTCAGTAGAGCAAAACCATCAGTCGTCCTCTCAGCAGAAACTGTCCAAGAAGGAGAATGAGACAAAGAAATCTGCAACCTGAATTTTGGAGAAAGCAAAAAATTAAAAATGAGGCTTGGTTTAATGATGGATTTGTTGTTTTTGTTTACAAAAAACTAAACTTCTGCCTGTAAATGATGACAATTTTACCTGTAAATTGTATCAGAGATGTTGCTCCTGTTTTTTCCACACGGCCATCAGCTTATGAATGTCCTTTCATTCTCTTCATAAGTAAGTCAGTCTTCATCCACACACTCTGTCAGTTTCAAACAAGTCATGTGCGCTTGTTTCCCTCAGGGCCAAGGATCAGATAGGCGAGGGGGCGTGGAACAGGTATAAAGAGGAACAACTATGATAACTCGTGTTCAGACCTGACGCAGCAGCTTTCTCTCTCCAGTGGGAAGGTAGGCACCTTGAACTTTATTTTAATAGCCATTTGATAAAGTTTGTGAGGAGTTTTTGAGAAACTAACATACTTTATTCAATATGTTTTGTATCCTTTTTAAAGGCCTGTCTTACATTGTTTTAACTCTTGATCAGAAAGATTACAGCACTTTGAGAATAAGTCCTCATAGTAAAAGTTGTCTAATTCTAACGGAGGAATGCTCTGCTGGGCATCTATTCTCTAGTTTTAAGCTTTTTTCTACAGCTTAAGTTTCTCCTGTGACTTGAAAATTAACAGCTGTGAAGTGGATGGCCATTTGCTGTAGCAGTTCACAGGTAAAAACAGATGTGGGTTTCCTTTTTGAGTTCACAATAGGAGCAGCAAATTTGTGCTACAGCCAAAGCAAAGAAAAACTCTTTCCCCTAGTGGACTTACCAGTTAGTCAGCTTTTCATCCTTGTGTTATACAACACACAGCGCCTGTGAGTGTGTGTAAACTGGCTGCAGAACGCTGACAGCAAGACATCTTCTGACAAAAATCTTTAAACAAAAACACAGCACATGGGAACTGTTATTGACACAACATTCTTTGTTACAGTTCATTTATCCAGCCACTAAGGTCAGAAGCTTTATATTTATTCTTAAGAGTGTTTTTGAGGTGACTTTAGGATTCAGGATATCCTGGTTCCAGACTTTCCGCCCACCCTGTATCTCTGAAATCTTCAGTGATTTAAACATAATTACAATAACTGAAACCAAATGACAGCTCAGTGATATGATCATACTGTTCTTTTCTTTTTTTTACACTGAATCATTAGTCTTACTCATCAGAGGTGGCACTCCCTTCATGTGAATGCGGAGTTTATTTGAATCCGTTTGTTCTGTCTGTCAGGCTGTTAAGAGGATTATTCACACTGAGAAGAAGCTCGATGAAAGATGTGTGTGTAAACAATCCAGCACAGCAGCTCTGTGGTTTATAACAATGTGGGGAATTCAGAATTCACTTTGCAAATGATAAAGTGAGTAACATCAGAAGAAGTCAACTCTGGATCAGCTTTGCCCTAAGAGGAATTATCAAACACAAGAAATGCTGAAAATTGGCTCAAGTAAAGACTTTGTGTGTTGTTTGTTAGTTTTCTGTAATAGCTTGAACAACAAAACTGGCTGAACTGAATCCTGAACAGGTTTTAAAAGAATTTGACTTTCAGATTCACCATTCTTGTTTTTCCTTGCACCCAGCATGGGAACACTGTAAGGTCAGTGTGCTACAGCCACTAAAAATTGCGTCATTTGCATTTTCCTGTTTTATTCTGTCACGCCATGTAGTTTGATGCTTTGTGGACATTTATTTTGCACTGTGTCAGTAGGTATGTCCCCTCTGTGTCTGACTGTCGATCTTTGAAAAGAAGAGACTTTAAATCTTATTGCGTTTGTATCTTTGTTAATCACGGTTTAGCCTGATCACTGCTGTCCACCACACCAATGACAAATTTCCAGCAATGGAAATGAGTGCTAGAAAAACATGTTTGTTTGCAGTTAAGCAAGCAAACAAATAAATTGAGAGTGAAACATGAATATTTATCACAGTAGCTCACAGCTTGGATTTAGGTGCATATACTTAAGAGTAAAAGAAAAATTTAGCCTTTGTTTCACCATTGAGACACCAGAATCCCTTTCTCAGGCCAAGACATAAAAACTAAACAACAGCAAATTCCATCAGATAAGGACACGTTGTAGATGTTTCACTCACTGATAACACAGAAGGAAAACTGGAGCCACAGGCTGCAATTCACCAAAAGCTGGGAGTAAAGCAAGCATTTGTCAACAAACAAACCAGATTTCATAGTTATACAAATCTGTTAACCTGTAAGAATTATTTTTTCTTTTTTTGGAACTAGTCAATGTTTGGCAGTTTACTTGGTAAATACGTGAGGCCATAAAAAGAAGCAGAGGGGAAACATGTTTGAAATAGTTTGAGTTAATCCCAAAGGGAAACATTACTTGCACACAGAAACACACACACATGCACAGACAGGATCCTGTCGACATTCACCAACAGAGAAGTGTCAGAGTACGGGTGCTGCAAGGACACGTCCACAGTGCAGTTGGGGTTTTAATGCTTTACTTAGTCATGCTCATTCTCTGGAAATGACTGGCTACACTGAGCTCAGCTGAGATGCCCTTGAGCAATGCTACAAACTATTTAAGGAGCAATGTGCATATTTTATTAGCTCCTTCAATACAGAATGGGCCTAGTTACACACTTACACACCATGGGCCTTTATAGTTTCTTTGTAAGCTGTCGAACTGATTTATTGACTTTTGTTTTATTCAAAACCTCAGCTGTAAACTGAACAATGACTCACACCATTCACACAAATTCTGTTTATGAGTCTCTTCCCTGACATCACCATAACTATAGATAATGAGTCACTCAGAAATCACCGGCCCCATGATCACAAAAACTGTCATGTAGGTTGACAAACTGGAAAATCCCCACTTGCAAAATAGGACAATCCGTGAGATCAAACAGGAAACTAGTAGAAGAAAAAAAGACTGGATGAATCATGCATCTAATTGACAAGACTTCAAATCACAGCATCAGCATGTGGAATTAACATCTATGATTTTTTTCTGTTGACTTCACCTCTATGATGATTTAGGTACTTTACACTCCAGCATGTTTGCTGAAATAACCTCCTCCCTCTCTCTTTTTTCCACTAGATGGCGTATTCAACCAGCACCCTGGCACAGGGCTGCTTTGGGAAAGTATATAAGCAGAAGTACAACGACACCTGGGCGGCTATAAAAAAGGTTCCTCAGCAGCTCATTGACAGGAAAGACTTGGAGAGAGAGTGTGAGGTGTACAAGTAAGTTCGAAAACAATAAGTCAATTTTCTTATTTCTTGTTTGGTGAAAGAATTACATTTCCCAAAAGTATGAAACAGTTCTTTTATTATGTTTTTCCTCATAGTTCTTCCTCAGTATCTTAATCCAGCTTCAACTTTATTTATATTGGCCAAAGTGCTGCACACAATCCTCAGCTATAAATAATTAACAGCAACAATAACAATAATAAAGAGACTATAAGAAACAATAAAACAATAAAAGCCAACACATCAATCTGAGGTTTAAGCCTGGCAGGGAAATATGTTTTGAGGAAGGACATAAAAACCAAGAGTAAGTTGGTCTGCCTGATGTGCAAAAGCAATTTTTTTTTGTTTTGGGGCGATGGGGAAAAAATAGTCACCCCTCAACGCCCTCTTTGACTTTGGGACAGCTAAAAAAATGGATCTGCTGATCTAAGAGAGCATGGGGGAGTTTAGGGCTGAAGCCGCTCAGACAGACACTGTGGGAAAAGGTGTGATTAGAGCAGAGATGAACTGTCACAGGGATTATTCACTCAGTAGAGGACAGTAAAACAAGTAAATTGTCTTCTGGTCTTTGGACTCTGCACCTCTGCTCCCTTAGCATGTCTACACAACACTGTGGAGCTACTTTGGCACTTAAGTGTGTGTAATGTAACACAATGTTATAATAATACTTCATAAGTGCTGTCATTTAGCTGGTAAACATTTGAGTAACAATGGGCACCACAAAAGTCATATAATCACCTGGTCAGACAGTTACACCTAGTGGACATTTCTAATATGACTTCCACTGACAATATGCTTTAAAACTCTGCATTAGAAACAGAGACTATATCCATTTACTGCAGTTCTGTGCATCTAATCTATATCCAGTATGATGGTGCAGTGTAACACCATGCAATACACAATACCGATCCCGTTATCGATGTAACAAGGTATAATACAACATGATTTAATCGGATGTGAAACAACACAACATTGTGTGTTACAGTTCCACAACAAACTATATTCCCAGACTCAAATCTATCATAGCTGCTGCCACACTGGTAGTAATTAATTGGAAAAAATTGTGTACAATCAACATACAACAACAGTAATGTGGCATATTGACCTACATTACCATGATCCACTTTATTCATCACAGTGATGTTAATCAGATACACAAAGCAAATTGTCCATCGAGTTATTTTCCTGCCAAAGAGAATAGATTTTAGTTTTATTTTTTTCTGACACACTCTTTTCTTCCTCTTTCTGACTTTTCAACACCTGCAGCAAAGCAAATCATCCCAACATAGTGAAACTCCTGGGCAACATAACTCTCAAAGACGGAAAATGGATTATTCCTCTTGAGTTCATCTTCGGAGAAGACTTGGAGACCACCATCTTCAAGGCATCAAAGTCTAAAATACAGGTACAGCTAACATGTTAAAAATGATCACATATTACTTTTTACAAAGCGAAAACACTGAACATACTCTAATAATCTAAGGCCAGTAATCAGACTCAGTGATGGCACTTGACGCTCCTGTCAAAAAGTTTTATTTCTCAGCTTATCAACTCAAAACAAGGAGTTACAGTCCAAAGGACAAGGGTGTGAAACTTCATTAAGAAATTTATGTGACACAATATGTGAGTAATATTCTATCTAGTCAACTTACTCTGAGATGTTTGTCTCTACAGTTGACTCCATCAATTAAAGGCACGATAATAGTCGGTATGTGTGAAGGTCTGCTTCACCTTCACTCAAGAGATATCGTCCATCAAGACCTCAAGCCCGAGAACATCATGGTGAGTGAAATATTTAAGTACAATTGTGGTCAAAATACTGAATAGTCTCTCTCAATATCAGAAGACTTTAAAGATCCCCAAAGGGCAAGTTTATCCTGCTCTCTTGAAACATGTTTTAAATAATAAGGAGGCAAAGACAAACAAATTCACAACAGAATAAAGACAACTACATCCACGTCAGTGCCAACAGGGGCTGGTACAGAGGTCTATGCGTCCAACACTTTGGTCAAACTAAGATATAAGTTACTGTTGATTTTGGTACAGATACTCTCATAGGCTAAACAATGGACCCTCTTTCTCACCTTTCAATAACTTTATTTCATAAATGAAATGTCTCTACAACGGTTTGATTGATTAAATTTGAAGCAAACGCAGCAAGTTGATGTTACGCTGCTGAGTGACTTTTTATGAAATCCATTCATGGAACAAAATGCACTATTTTTATCATACAAAAAAGCATGTATCATCTACATATCATTAATGTTGATGTCAGAAAGGTTTGCATATACCTAAAAAACAATATTTTATGTTTAAACAGAAACATAGTTCCAGTATATCTGAGGCGTTTTCTTAAAAACAACACCATGGATTGCATAGTTCATTGCAGTTTGGGTTGCCTTTGGTTTTGACTTTCCATCAAGCTCCTGGTCAGAATCCTGATTTTTCAAACACCTTTGTGGTGATTTAAAAACTGAAAAGTGAGTAATGTTTCTAATTGAAGTTGCTGTTGACCACAATAACACTTAAAGATTCAGTGAACCTTCTTTAGCTGGTTTGGAAACAGACTGAGATTAAGATTGGTGCCTGATTTATTGAAGATTGATAGTTTCAGTGATTTGATTTTTAATGCTGTTAAATCGTTGGTGTCTGATTGACAGCACAGGAAGAACAATTTTGTTAGATTTCCCTTTAAACATTTTTCCTGACAGAGATGATCAATTAGTGACACAGGATAATTTTGTAGAAAAAATAAATAAATAAACAGAAAACCCATGAGTAGCATATAGAGAATACATACTACTTTGTCAGTAAGGCCCCAAAATCCACAGAAAATAAAAGGAGGTTTAATAAATGTTTCATGATCACTTGCTATAGCTGAATCTGTTTGACCACTTTGTTGGACTCAGCATTTTACTCTCGCTCAGTGAAAGTTGTGAATCATTTTGAGGGAGTTTGTAGAACTAAACAACATATTGTCCACCAGGTGGAGCATAACACAAACAGAGCTGTCATCATCGACCTGGGTCTGGCCAAGTTCTTCCGTCGTGGCCTTAACTCCGCTGTTGACATGGGGAACGAGGCGTACTCAGCGCCCGAGGTGCTGCAGAGAGTCAGCCAGAGGGACCAGCGCTCAGACGTGTGGGCCATGGGGAAGATCATCGCAGAGCTCTGTGCGAGAGTCCGCCTCTACACACCCAGCGTCTGTCCTGACAAAATCAAGGAGACTCTCCATGATCAGCCATACTGCCGCGCAGTGTGCAAGATGGTGGAGCCTGACCCTTCTCAGAGGGCCTCCATGGGTTTGGTCTTGAGTGACATAAGAAAAGCTGCAGGTGTAGGGATTGTCATAAATACCACCAATATAAAGGACCCACTTAAACCAGCTTCACCCAACATCAACGCCAGGAATCAGTCACCTTCACCATTAAACAGAGATCAATCACCAATGAACAGAGGGCTGTCACCTTTTCGTAGGGATCAGTCCCCCCATAACAGAGGGCTTTCACCTTTCAGGAGGGATCAGTCCCCCCACAACAGAGGGCTGTCACCTTTTCGTAGAGATCAATCCCCCAATAACAGAGCGCCATCACCTTTTCATAGGGATCAGTCACCAATGAACAGGGCCCCATCACCATTCAACCACCGAGATCCGTCACCACTCAACAAGACTCCATCACCACTAAAATGGGAGCGCACACCCAGACCAGACATAAAAATTCTGCGCCCCCAAGCCTCACCCAATTTCTCCCCTAATGCTCATGGGAAAGACCAGGCCGTGGTCCGGAAAGGCAGCGAAGACCTCACGGCAGACTTCATGAAAATGCAGCTGTACAAAGAAGCTGCAAAGGATCTGCCCTGTGACCTTCCCACTACAGGCAGGGTGGTGGTGCGGCGCTTTGAGGAGAAGNGAACAGAGGGCTGTCACCTTTTCGTAGGGATCAGTCCCCCCATAACAGAGGGCTTTCACCTTTCAGGAGGGATCAGTCCCCCCACAACAGAGGGCTGTCACCTTTTCGTAGAGATCAATCCCCCAATAACAGAGCGCCATCACCTTTTCATAGGGATCAGTCACCAATGAACAGGGCCCCATCACCATTCAACCACCGAGATCCGTCACCACTCAACAAGACTCCATCACCACTAAAATGGGAGCGCACACCCAGACCAGACATAAAAATTCTGCGCCCCCAAGCCTCACCCAATTTCTCCCCTAACGCTCATGGGAAAGACCAGGCCGTGGTCCGGAAAGGCAGCGAAGACCTCACGGCAGACTTCATGAAAATGCAGCTGTACAAAGAAGCTGCAAAGGATCTGCCCTGTGACCTTCCCACTACAGGCAGGGTGGTGGTGCGGCGCTTTGAGGAGAAGGACGGAGAGGTGGGAACATGGGAGCAGAAGGAGGTGGTGACTCGTGATGGGAAAATAGTCAAATTCAATGACGTCAAGTACAACAGCAAGTAGAGACTTAAAAATACTTCCTGTAGTCAAACGTCAGCTTGATGTTCATCTTCATGAGACTTTGGTTACTTTGAAGGAATTGCATGTGAAATATATACATTTCACATGACAAGTAGAGTAATCTATAATGTACAACTGGCACCAGTTTTTGGATAAAAACCTGTTAAAAATTATGAATTCAGCCTCCAAGATTGAAGCTTTAAGGCAACATCTGTTAATGGTTTCAGTTGTGTTAGAGATCAAAGGGAGCCTCTTGTTTTCATGCTATGACAAAAATATCTGAAAGCATGATTTACTGTCTGTGAGTGTTTTTCAACACATTGTTTTTTGTTTTTTTTACTGACAACTGTGAACGAGATGTGTACATAAATGTAAATAAACCTTTTTTGACTGGAAAGATGGATTTTTGTCTTTTGGGGTCATTTATGCTTACATGTATTAATGCAGCTGTCTCTCATGTTTGTCAGATGCTGGTTTGAAAGGGTGACCCAGAAAAATTCAGGATGAACTATTTCATGTTGGACTACATAATAAATTTTCAATACAATGAAAAATTTCTTCATCATTAATATTTTACACGTGTGTGTGGGTTGCAGTTGAAACGTGTCTTAGATGAATGAAATATACCCCTTTAATATCAGGACAGTTAAGAAAAAAAACATGACTTAAATTTTTCATAGAAAGATTGCATACAGCAAGACTCAATTAGAAAAGTTGCATTTTCAGTTAGAAAATGCGTTGAAATGCCTCATAGATAGGGCACATAGATAGGGCCATTGGATCTCATTGATCTAAGCTGAGGTACAGTACGAAACTGCTGGAGAAAGCACATGCTTCGAGCAGGAGTTGAACCAGCAACCTTAGGATCACTGCTATCATCAGTGTCTTCAGTCCTCCACGCTACCAACTGAGCTATCAGAGTGGGTGTACAGTACAGAAAGCAGGAGATCCCTTTGACAAGCCTACAAAAAAGGAAACAAGCAGGGTAAGGGAAAATCACTGTACCTTTGTGTTGGCTCACTACATCTCACATGCCAAAAGTCTTCTCAAAAGTCACAAAACACACCTTCAAAATGAAAGATTTAACTATGGTCTAGAGGTCTTTTTACTCTAGGTAGACCAACAAAAAAATAGGGCCATTGGATCTCATTGGCCTAGGCTGAGGTACAGTACAGAACTGCTAGAAGAAGCACATGCTTCGAGAGGGAGTTGAACCAGCGACCTTAGGATCACTGCTATCATCAGTGTCTTCAGTCCTCGACTCTGCCAACTGAGCGATGGGAGGGGGTGTACACAAAAGAAAGCAGGAGCTCTCTTTGACAAGCCTACAAAAAAGGAAACAAGCAAGGTACGGGAAAATCACTGTACCTTTGTGTTGGCTCACTTCATCTCACATGCCAAAAGTCTTCTCAAAAGTCACAAAACACACCTTCAAAATGAAAGATTTAACTATGGTCGAGAGGTCTTTTTTCTCTAGGTAGACCAATAATTAAACATAACATAGATAAAACCATTGGATCTCATTGATCTAAGCTGAGGTACAGTACAGAACTGCCCGAAAAAGCAAATGCTTCGAGTGGGAGTTGAACCAGCGACCTTAAGATCATTGCTATCATCAGTGTCTTCAGTCCTCCACTCTACCAACTGAGCTAAGGGATGGGGTGTACAGTGCAGAAAGCAGGAGATCCCTTTGACAAGCCTACAAAAAAGGAAACAAGCAGGGTAAGGGAAAATCACTGTACCTTTGTGTTGGCTCACTACATCTCACATGCCAAAAGTCTTCTCAAAAGTCACAAAACACACCTTCAAAATGAAACATTTAACTCTGGTCTAGAGGTCTTTTTTCTCTAGGTAGACCAACAATTTAACTTTGCATAGATAGGGCCATTGGATCTCATTGATCAAAGCTGAGGCACAGTCGAAACTGCTGGAGAAAGCACATGCTTCGAGCGAGAGTTGAACCAGCACCCTTAGGATCACTGCTATCATCAGTGTCTTCAGTCCTTCACTCTACCAACTGAGCTATCAGAGTGGGTGTACAGTACAGAAAGCAGGAGCTCCCTTTGACAAGTCTACAAAAAAGGAAACAAGCAGGGTAGGGAAAATCACTGTACCTTTGTGTTGGCTCACTTCATCTCACATGCCAAAAGTCTTCTCAAAAGTCACAAAACACACCTTCAAAATGAAAAATTTCATCTGGTCTAGAGGTCTTTTTTCTCTAGGTAGACCAATTATTAAACATTACATAGATAGGGCAATTGGATCTCATTGATCAAAGCTGAGGTATAGAACAAAACTGCTGGAGAAGGCACATGCGTTGAGTGGGAGTTGAACCAGCGACCTAAGGATCACTGCTAACATCAGTGTCTTCAGTCCTCCACTCTACCAACTGAGCTATCAGAGTGGGTGTACAGTACAGAAAGCAGGAGNTATGGTCTAGAGGTCTTTTTTCTCTAGGTAGACCAACAATTTAACTTTGCATAGATAGGGCCATTGGATCTCATTGATCAATGCTGAGGTACAGTACAGAACTGCCAGAAAAAGCACATGCTTCGAGCGGGAGTTGAACCAGCAACCTTAGGATCACTGCTCTCATCAGTGTCTTCAGTCCTCCACTCTACCAACTGAGCTATCAGAGTGGATGTACAGTACAATAAGCAGGAGCTCCCTTTGACAAGCCTACAAAAAAGGAAACAAGCAGGTAAAGCGAAAATCACTGTACCTTTGTGTTGGCTCACTTCATCTCACATGCCAAAAGTCTTCTCAAAAGTCACAAAACACACCTTCAAAATGAAAAATTTTAATATGGTCTAGAGGTCTTTTTTCTCTAGGTAGACCAACAATTAAACATTACATAGATAGGGCCATTGGATCTCATTGATCAAAGCTGAGGTACAGTACACAACTGCTGGAGAAAGCACATGCATAGAGCGGGAGTTGAACCAGTGACATAAGGATCACTAGTATCATCAGTGTCTTCAGTCCTCCACTCTACCAACTGAGCTATCAGAGTGGGTGTACAGTACAGAAAGCAGGAGATCCCTTTGACAAGCCTACAAAAAAGGAAACAAGCAGGGAAAGTGAAAATCACTGTACCTTTGTGTTGGCTCACTTCATCTCACATGCCAAAAGTCTTCTCAAAGGTCACTAAACACACCTTCAAAATGAAACATTTCATCTGGTCTAGAGGTCTTTTTTGTCTAGGTAGACCAACAATTTAACTTTGCATAGATAGGGCCATTGGATCTCATTGATCAAAGCTGAGGTATAGAACAAAACTGCTAGAGAAAGCACATGCATAGAGCGGGAGTTGAACCAGCGAACTAAGGATCACTGCTTTCATCAGTGTCTTCAGTCCTCCACTCTACCAACTGAGCTATGAGAGTGGGTGTACAGTACAGAAAGCAGGAGATCCCTTTGACAAGCCTACAAAAAAGGAAACAAGCAGGGAAAGTGAAAATCACTGTACCTTTGTGTTGGCTCACTTCATCTCACATGCCAAAAGTCTTCTCAAAAGTCACAAAACACACCTTCAAAATTAAAAATTTAACTATGGTCTAGAGGTCTTTTTTTCTCTAGGTAGACCAATAATTAAACATTACATAGATAGGGCCATTGAATCTCATTGATCAAAGCTGAGGTACAGTACAGAACTGCCAAAAAAAGCACATGCTTCTAGCGGGAGTTGAACCAGCCACCTTAGGATCACTGCTATCATCAGTGTCTTCAGTCCTCCACTCTACCAACTGAGCTATCAGAGTGGGTGTACAGTACACAAAGCAGGAGCTCCCTTTGACAAGCCTACAAAAAAGGAAATAAGCAGGGAAAGTGAAAATCACTGTACCTCTGTGTTGGCTCACTTCATCTCACATGCCAGAAGTCTTCTCAAAAGTCACAAAACACACCTTCAAAATGAGAAATGCAAGTATGGTCTAGAGGTCTTTTTTCTCTAGGTAGACCAACAATTTAACTTTGCATAGATAGGGCCATTGGATCTCATTGATCAATGCTGAGGTACAGTACAGAACTGCCAGAAAAAGCACATGCTTCGAGCGGGAGTTGAACCAGCAACCTTAGGATCACTGCTCTCATCAGTGTCTTCAGTCCTCCACTCTACCAACTGAGCTATCAGAGTGGATGTACAGTACAATAAGCAGGAGCTCCCTTTGACAAGCCTACAAAAAAGGAAACAAGCAGGTAAAGCGAAAATCACTGTACCTTTGTGTTGGCTCACTTCATCTCACATGCCAAAAGTCTTCTCAAAAGTCACAAAACACACCTTCAAAATGAAAAATTTTAATATGGTCTAGAGGTCTTTTTTCTCTAGGTAGACCAACAATTAAACATTACATAGATAGGGCCATTGGATCTCATTGATCAAAGCTGAGGTACAGTACACAACTGCTGGAGAAAGCACATGCATAGAGCGGGAGTTGAACCAGTGACATAAGGATCACTAGTATCATCAGTGTCTTCAGTCCTCCACTCTACCAACTGAGCTATCAGAGTGGGTGTACAGTACAGAAAGCAGGAGATCCCTTTGACAAGCCTACAAAAAAGGAAACAAGCANATGCCAAAAGTCTTCTCAAAAGTCACAAAACACACCTTCAAAATGAAAAATTTTAATATGGTCTAGAGGTCTTTTTTCTCTAGGTAGACCAACAATTTAACTTTGCATAGATAGGGCCATTGGATCTCATTGATCAATGCTGAGGTACAGTACAGAACTGCCAGAAAAAGCACATGCTTCGAGCGGGAGTTGAACCAGCAACCTTAGGATCACTGCTCTCATCAGTGTCTTCAGTCCTCCACTCTACTAACTGAGCTATCAGAGTGGATGTACAGTACAATAAGCAGGAGCTCCCTTTGACAAGCCTACAAAAAAGGAAACAAGCAGGTAAAGCGAAAATCACTGTACCTTTGTGTTGGCTCACTTCATCTCACATGCCAAAAGTCTTCTCAAAAGTCACAAAACACACCTTCAAAATGAAAAATTTTAATATGGTCTAGAGGTCTTTTTTCTCTAGGTAGACCAACAATTTAACTTTGCATAGATAGGGCCATTGGATCTCATTGATCAAAGCTGAGGTATAGAACAAAACTGCTGGAGAAAGCACATGCATAGAGCGAAGTTGAACCAGCAACCTTAGGATCACTAGTATCATCAGTGTCTTAAGTCCTCCACTCTACCAACTGAGCTATCAGAGTGGATGTACAGTACAGAAAGCAGGAGATCCCTTTGACAAGCCTACAAAAAAGGAAACAAGCAAGGTACGGGAAAATCACTGTACCTTTGTGTTGGCTCACTTCATCTCAGATGACAAAAGTCTTCTCAAAAGTCACAAAACACACCTTCAAAATGAAACATTTCATCTGGTCTAGAGGTCTTTTATCTCTAGGTAGACCAAAAATTAAACAATACATAGATAGGGCCATTGGATCTCGTTGATCTAAGCTGAGGTACAGTACAGAACTGCCAGAAAAAGCACATGCTTCGAGCGGGAGTTGAACCAGCCACCTTAGGATCACTGCTATCATCAATGTCTTCAGTCCTCCACTCGACCAACTGAGCTATGGGAGGGGGAGTACAGTACAATAAGCAGGAGCTCCCTTTGACAAGCCTACAAAAAAGGAAACAAGCAGGTAAAGCGAAAATCACTGTACCTTTGTGTTGGCTCACTTCATCTCACATGCCAGAAGTCTTCTCAAAAGTCACAAAACACACCTTCAAAATGAAAAATTTCATCTGGTCTAGAGGTCTTTTTTCTCTAGGTAGACCAATAATTAAACATTACATAGATAGGGCCATTGGATCTAATTGATCTAAGCTGAGGTATAGTACAAAACTGCCAGAAAAAGCAAATCCTTCGAGTGGGAGTTGAACCAGCGACCTTAGGATCACTGCTATCATCAGTGTCTTCAGTCATCCACTCTACCAACTAAGCTATGGGAGGGGGTGTACAGTACAGAAAGCAGGAGCTCCCTTTGACAAGCCTACAAAAAAGGAAATAAGCAGGGTAAGGGAAAATCACTGTACCTTTGTGTTGGCTCACTTCATCTCACATGCCAAAAGTCTTCTCAAAAGTCACAAAACACACCTTCAAAATGAAACATTTCATGTGGTCTAGAGGTCTTTTTTCTCTAGGTAGACCAATAATTAAACATTACATAGATAGGGCCATTGGATCTCGTTGATCAAAGCTGAGGTACAGTCGAAACTGCTGGAGAAAGCACATGCATAGAGCGGGAGTTGAACCAGCGACCTTAGGATCACTAGTATCATCAGTGTCTTCAGTCCTCCACTCTACCAACTGAGCTATTAGAGTGGGTGTACAATACAGAAAGCAGGAGCTCCATTTGACAAGTCTACAAAAAAGGAAACAAACAGGGAAAGTGAAAATCATCGTACCTTTGTGTTGGCTCACTTCATCTCACATGCCAAAAGTCTTCTCAAAAGTCACAAAACACACCTTCAAAATGAAAAATTTAACTGTGGTCGAGAGGTCTTTTTACTCTACGTAGACCAATAATTAAACATTACATAGATAGGGCCATTGGTTCTCATTGATCTAAGCTGAGGTATAGTACAGAACTGCCAGAAAAAGCAAATCCTTCGAGTGGGAGTTGAACTAGCGACCTTAGGATCACTGCTATCATCAGTGTCTTCAGTCCTCCACTCTACCAACTGAGCTATCAGAGTGGGTGTACAGTACAGAAAGCAGGAGATCCCTTTTACAAGCCAACAAAAAAGGAAACAAACAGGGTTAGGGAAAATCACTGTACCTTTGTGTTGGCTCACTTCATCTCACATGCCAAAAGTCTTCTCAAAAGTCACAAAACACACCTTCAAAATGAAACATTTCATGTGGTCTAGAGGTCTTTTTTCTCTAGGTAGACCAATAATTAAACATTACATAGATAGGGCCATTGGATCTCGTTGATCAAAGCTGAGGTACAGTCGAAACTGCTGGAGAAAGCACATGCATAGAGCGGGAGTTGAACCAGCGACCTTAGGATCACTAGTATCATCAGTGTCTTCAGTCCTCCACTCTACCAACTGAGCTATTAGAGTGGGTGTACAATACAGAAAGCAGGAGCTCCATTTGACAAGTCTACAAAAAAGGAAACAAACAGGGAAAGTGAAAATCATCGTACCTTTGTTTTGGCTCACTTCATCTCACATGCCAAAAGTCTTCTCAAAAGTCACAAAACACACCTTCAAAATGAAAAATTTAACTGTGGTCGAGAGGTCTTTTTACTCTAGGTAGACCAATAATTAAACATTACATAGATAGGGCCATTAGATCTCATTGATCAAAGCTGAGGTATAGAACAAAACTTTTAAAAAAAAAGCCCATGCTTCGAGCAGGAGTTGAACCAGCGACCTTAGGATCACTAGTATCATCAGTGTCTTCAGTCCTCCACTCTACCAATTGAGCTATTAGAGTGGGTGTACAGTACAGAAAGCAGGAGATCCATTTGACAAGTCTACAAAAAAGGAAACAAACAGGGTAAGGGAAAATCACTGTACCTTTGTGTTGGCTCACTTCATCTCACATGCCAAAAGTCTTCTCAAAAGTCACAAAACACACCTTCAAAATGAAAAATTTAACTGTGGTCGAGAGGTCTTTTTACTCTAGGTAGACCAATAATTAAACATTACATAGATAGGGCCATTGGATCTCATTGATCTAAGCTGAGGTATAGTACAGAACTGCCAGAAAAAGCAAATCCTTCGAGTGGGAGTTGAACCAGCGACCTTAGGATCACTGCTATCATCAGTGTCTTCAGTCCTCCACTCTACCAACTGAGCTATCAGAGTGGGTGTACAGTACAGAAAGCAGGAGATCCCTTTGACAAGCCAACAAAAAAGGAAACAAACAGGGTAAGGGAAAATCACTGTACCTTTGTGTTGGCTCACTTCATCTCACATGCCAAAAGTCTTCTCAAAAGTCACAAAACACACCTTCAAAATGAAACATTTCATCTGGTCTAGAGGTCTTTTTTCTCTAGGTAGACCAATAATTAAACATTACATAGATAGGGCCATTGGATCTCGTTGATCTAAGCTGAGGTACAGTACAGAACTGCTAGAAAAAGCACATGCTTCGAGCAGGAGTTGAACCAGCGACCATAGGATCACTGCTATCATCAGTGTCTTCAGTCCTCCACTCTACCAACTGAGCTATCAGAGGGGGTGTACAGTAGAAACTTCATTCTACCTGCAAAATGTTCAGCCATCTTTTGGCTTTCTGCAGTATATTTCAGCTTCGTTCTAGCATTTATAGTTTCTTCACAAAACTCCTTCATAGGTCATGAAGTTTTTCAGTCCTTGCAGCAGTTTAACATTGGTGTGTATGTGGTGGAATGTTCAAACTGTAGAGTGAGGATTTGAATTTTAGAGTGTGGACCAGGAGAGAAATGACCTGCAAACTTTTTGGATTAACAGGCCTAGGGGCCACAAATTTCACTCCACATACTCAAATTTGGGCTCAAAACATAGGTTATCTTGACACCAAATGGACAAAGAAAAAAGCCGGCAGGTGGCTAACTGTCACAGAAAGTCATCATCTGTCCCCATCTGCTCTAAAGTTAAATCTCAAGGGACTTTCTGAGAGATTAAGAAAAAGTTACACTTTTTTAACTCACATTTCTGGTAAAACCTGTGGCTCCATAGACATGAAATTTACATCAATAGATACGTCTGGGCCTTGGGAAGGTCATCAGAAATGTGTTTCTCTGCTATCTCTTACGGTTTTTGCACAGGAAAAGGATATTCGCACCCTTGTCCCTGGCTCAAACCCAGCTCCTCATCAACTGTCTGTCAGTTAAATCAAACAGCTGCAGCTTCAGACAGCCTAACGAGCAGGTTACCATGGAGACCTGTGATCTGACACACCTGTTTATACCTACAGATCAAAACACTGATGAAGAAAGATACTCAAGTGATTGTTTATCTGCACCACTGACCAACACACAGCACACCAAACATATAACCATACACAGACACACCAAACACACACAAATACAGAGACACTCTTTCTCTCTGTCTCTCTCACACACACACACACACACACACACACATCAGCGCATTAACCATATACACACACAAACACACACACAAGCACACACTCACACACAGCACAAACCAGCATATTAACCATGTAAACACACACACAAAAGCACACACAAGCACACACACATACACAATCACAACAGCACACACACTCACTTCACTGTCTCAAACATCGAATAATTCTGATCGTTCCTACACAACTTTGAGGGATAAAATATTCTTTCATTGTGATTCATCCAGTTCCTTTAATTCAGATGATTCTTGAATTCATCCATCTTTATTTTCATTTTGGACATTATTTCATTCCATTCATCCTTTCATCCAAGATTTCATGTTCATGTTCAAGAGTTCTTCTTCAACATTTTGCATTCAGCAGTTCAGCGCAAGCTTTTTCAAGATTCATTCAACCAATTTCAGATAAATTCAGTCATTCAGCATATTCAGGATTCTGCATTAGCAGTTCAGCCCAAGCTGCTTCAGCTTCTGCATTCACAGCGCAATTTCTTCAGAAATTGCTTTTCTAGTTAGAGGGAGTGATCCCAAATAATGGTTCAATGACATAAAAAGGCAACAAAAGGAGATGATGACATTCGTTTCAGATAATCAGTTTATTAATATGAATTTAAGGCCACTCTGGACTGTGCAGAATTCATAAAGAGCAGAAATTACTCACTAAGTCACATCATTACTACCCTGTGGTGAGTGCTTCCTATTGCTGCGGCGCTTTTCCACATCAGAATGGAGTCAAACTGAACAGAAAATATCAACAGACGCTGGAGACAGCAGAGAAAAATAAATCTTGGATGTGAAATTACAATAACAGTTTCCAGTTCAAACACTGCAGCATGCTTCATGTTTCCTGGGCGAGCTTTGATATGTATAATCTCCAGGTTGTGCTCATTACATTCCCTTACTAATAGGTTCTTTGTCATGCATACTACAAGTCTGATATGAAGGTTTTATCTGGTAAATACTACTACTGTGTGTTTCTAAGGCCATAGGCTTTCAATATGGACTCACATCAAAATGATAACACAGCATATATAAGTCCGATTTAAAAAAAAAAAAAAATCACATGCAGCCACTCTCCACACACAAAAAAAATCACCAACGACTGAAACAAAACTAAATCATAGTAGACTAAAACAAAACATTCTTGTCCCTTTACTTAAAACTGTGCTGGGAATACATGATGGTTTAGGGGAAGCTACAAATGTTGATGGAAGGAGAAACACCAAGAAGGACCAAGAAGATACAGAAATAATTCAGGACATTGGGGCACACATTCACACACACTCAAACGTTTCTTATCCATCATCACAGCTTTCGATGCAGTCGTCTTTGGTTTCAGCCTGTTCCCCTGACGGTATGGCCACACTCACAGGGTAAAGGGACTCGTTTTTTTTCTTAATTTGTAAACAATCAAATCTGTCAGGGAGCAGAGACGGAAGAGGAGGAGAGGCAACATGCAGTATGCGGGCTTTAGTGGAAAAAGAAAACAGAGGAAGCTGATTTTTCACAGTGACAACACAAAGAAACTGGGTCAGAATAAAAGTCAGGGGTCTGATCATGGCAGAACATCCTACATCACCTGTCATCAGATTTGACATGAAGCCTATTTGTTAATTATGTTCCAAACTACTCTGAGAACTCTGGATTGATGACTTTAAGGAGGCCATTTTTCTCAAACTTGTAGCTCAAAATCCCCAAAACCCTAATTCACTTCCTTAAATGACTCAAAAAATAACAGCATGGTCATTGTTTAGAAGCTATAATGAGAAAAGACTTGATGTTATTGCTTGAAAATGATTAAAAAAGTTGTAGACTAGATTCTGAATCTATTTGACTTCTCACTAACCTGTCTCAAAGCTCAGTGATTAAATCAGATTACACTGTAATCTTTCATGTTGAATTCAAGATGCCTCCAGTTTAACCTGTTGCATTTTTGGCCCCAGCTACTGAACAAACAGGTTTTTCAACAGAGATACATTTAACTTTTTAAAGCAGCTGTTTTAAACTGCTCCTTTTCTTGAACTGATCTCATGTAGGAGTTACTCCTTTTTTAGTGCAGACCATGATGCTTCGTCATGCTCACTTGGATTTGAGGAAAAATGATGTGAAAGATACTGAAGACAGTCTGATCCTCAGATGAATAAGACGTCAAAGCAGCAAGCCAGCACTCTTGTTGAACAAAAATGACATAGAAATATATATCGTATGCATAATCAATAAATTCTGTTTAAAAAAATAGCTAACAAGACAAGACTCCATTTTGATGTGAATCGTATGCTCATGTGAAGGCCGAGGGATGATCAGTGTCACCTGCTCTGTTTGACAAAGGCAAAGACGCTCAAATATAAAAAAAAAAAGACCGCCCAAGACGCTTGACACACTTAAAACAAAAAGCTTGAGGACAATCCTCAGAAACTGTTGCACAGGACCAAGATGTTTCGATTCATCCTCGTTCAGACTCGACAGGACAAGAGGCGAAGTTCAGGAAGATTTAGCCAATCTTTGAATACACTAAACGGATATATGTGTCAGCATTTCTGTGAGGGAACTCTTTTAAAACGGGAGCCCCGGTATTTTCAGACAGACAGGATATGTGCGCTATAATTAGAAGCAGTGATAATATCAACAATTATACACAAATCTGTCAAGTTCCTTCACGCTATGTAGCAGCTTTGCTCACTCTGGAAACAAAAACCTTCACTCATGAACTCATCAGCGCTGAGAAA
>RPOG01002247.1:12944-97775 GCA_008086565.1 Thalassoma bifasciatum | reverse complement strand
CTCATCAACTGTCTGTCAGTTAAATCAAACAGCTGCAGCTTCAAACAGCCTAACGAGCAGGTTACCATGGAGACCTGTGATCTGACACACCTGTTTATACCTACAGATCAAAACACTGATGAAGAAAGATACTCAAGTGATTGTTTCTCTGCACCACTGACCAACACAGCACACACACATACACATACAAACACACACACACACATACACATACAGAGACAAACACACACATAGACACACACACACACACACACACACACACACACACACACACACACACTTTTAGTGATATAAATATCTTTCATTGTGATTCATCCATTTCCTTTAATTCAGATGATTCTTCAATTCACCCATCTATATTTTCTTTTTGGACATTGCTTCACTCCATTCATCCTTTCAGCCAAGATTTCATGTTCATGTTCAAGAGTTCTTCTTCAACATTTTGCATTCAGCAGTTCAGCGCAAGCTTTTTCAAGATTCATTCAACCATTTTCAGATAAATTCAGTCATTCAGCATATTCAGGATTCTGCATTAGCAGTTCAGCGCAAGCTGCTTCAGCTTCTGCATTCACAGCGCAATTTCTTCAGAAATTGCTTTTCTAGTTTAGCTTTTATTGTTTTATTGCTGTATTGACCTCAAATGTTTTTGTTGTCTCTTTGCACTGTAGAGCACTTTGACTGGCCGCTGGCTTTTTTAAATGTGCTATATAAATAAAGCTGACATTGACATTGGCATATGGTTAACCGTTTAAGAGTGGTGTCTGCTCGGTTTCAGCTCTGTTTCAGCTCTGTTTCTGCTCAGTTTCTGCTTTGTTCTTGCTCAGTTTCAGCTGTTCCAGTTATGTCAGCTCTGTTTCAGCCACAGTGCTCAGCATTAATGAGTACACTCCAACAGATTAGTCAGAAAACCTTTACTTTCCTATCAGAATGAAAATACTCCATGCGTCACTTTACTACAAAATTTTCCTTACTTTCATGTTGTGAGTGAAACAAATGTTCCATGAAACTCAGTTTTGTCAAAATTTGGGAATTGCTCTTGCGTTCATTGAGATATTGACTAAAATCTTACTTTTCAAAGGGGGTATTATCATTTATGCTGAGGACTGTATGTTTCTGCTCTTTTCCTGCTTTTTTCAGCTTCGCTTCAGCTCTGTTTCAGCTGTGTATTAGCTCTCTTTCTTTATTGTTTCAGCTCTGTTTCAGCTGTGTTTAAGCTCTTTTTCTTTGTTTTAGCTCTGTTTCAGCTGTGTTTTAGCTCCTTTTCTTTAATGTTTCAGCTCTGTTTCAGCTGTGTTTCAGCACTTTTTCTTTATTGTTTCAGCTCTGTTTCAGCTCTGTTTCAGCTCTGTTTCAGCTCTTTTTCTTTATTGTTTCAGCTGTGTTTTAGCTCTCTTTCTTTATTGTTTCAGCTCTGTTTCAGCTGTGTTTTAGCTCTTTCTTTTTTGTTTCAGCTCTGTTTCAGCTGTGTTTTAGCTCTCTTTCTTAATTGTTTCAGCTCTGTTTTAGTTTTTCCTTTTTTGTTTCAGCTGTGTTTCAGGCGTGCATTCTGAACAGGAGAAAGCTTGCATCTTTTTTGGACATTCCCTCTCACCAGCTGCATGATACAGGGGGGGGGGGTTTAAATAGCTCATTAAGCAACAGACAGAGACTCCCACTCTGCAAGACGGAGCGCCACCACAGGTCATACCCCCCCAACTGCAATAAGACTGTACAACACAATGTAACCGGACTCCCACCTGATGTCACTGAATCTTTAATAAAATCATTGCACCTCACTCTCACTTTCACATTTCACCATTTACTGCCCATTTTAGACATCTGTACAGCTGTTTTTATGTAAATAGTGATATTTTCTTTTTTCTTTTTTTTTCTATTTTATTCAACATTTCTCATTTCCAAGTCCCAATCTGAATGATTATTATTCTATCTATTTTACTACTGTATTTTTGCACTTTGATTGTTGTTAGCTTTTGCAAAAAAAAAAAAGAAAAATCCCCCAATGGGGGATCAATAAAGAATATTTTATTCTACTAAGATCAGATCATGAGAGATGGGTCACATCCTTTGCTCTTTTTACATTATCTGACTCTGCATCTGTGTCTCACACACAATTAACCAGAGGAAAATGACTCTTCTATGTCAGAGCAGCTGTGTCTTCATGCTGCTGTTAATATCCACATTATTCTAGCTGCTACAGAAAATATCTGGTAAAAGCTTTTTTGATAAAAACCCAAACATTAACTTGTCACTGGGTGTGAGACATAAAACATCTGTGACTGAAGCCATCAGGTCCGTCACCAGGGTTTCAATTTTCACCTCATTTTCAGTCCAAAGGGGGCTCAGCCTGCTAATGTGGCCCAGGTGGGACAGCAGAGTTATGACGTGACAGCTCATGGATGATCAGATTGTGGCCTACTGTATATGTGAAGCAGGACATCTAAATACTTCATCTGCTAGCTTCAAAGATGTCATAACTGCTCAGTGTTTCCTCGGCCTGTTTTTCTTTATCTAGTATATCTGATCTTAAGACCCCTCAAAAGTCTCAACCGTTGGAGTTTGAGTTACACCAATTCAAAGGAGGGGGGGGGTCATCAGGTAAATAAGACCACATGGGCAGCTGGATTTCTGAAAAGAGGCAAAATCTATGAATAATTTGTAACCTTTATGTATGATCTCTCTTAACACACAGGAATGTACATTTTCTCTCAGATTATTCTGAGAGGACAAACACAGATCTGTGGTGATAGCACATTGAGGAAAGTGAAGATGTAAAACAATATTCTCCTTTCCATGTCACACTTAACTTATTCTTTGTGCAGGTTTCCTGAACCAAACTACAAAATAAGTTACTGTTGAAGCCTGCTCAAATGAATTCTTAATTATGTGCAAAAATACCCCAAATATTTTAACTGATTGATGCAGCTGTGCTCAAAATATTACACCCCCTTGTAGAATTTCTGATTTTTTGGCTTTTCTCAGAAAATATGAATGATAGCACATAAACCTTTCTGTCACTCATGGTTAGTGGTTGGGTGAAGACATTGATGACAAGACAAAAATGAGTTTACTCTTTTTAAACCACAATGGTAACAAAAAGTTCCAAAATGACCCTGTTTAAAAGTTTACATCCCCTGGTGATTTTTTTGTCCTGATAACAAGAACACAAGTCCACACAAATGGGTTTGAATGTCTACTAAAGGTAACCATCCTCACCTTTGATCTATTAGCTTGTAATTAGTGTGTGTGTGTGTGTGTGTGTGAGAGAGAGAGAGAGAGAGAGAGAGAGAGAGAGAGAGAGAGAGCTCCTGACAGACACATGCATCTTTATTCAGTGCTGCTCTGAAGTTTCTGGGTTCTGAGTCATCGGGGAAGAAAAAAAAAAACAAAACATGTCAAAGGATTTTCAGGAAAAAATTAATTGAACTGTGCAAAACAAGAAGAATTTATAAAAAAGTTTTCCAAGGAGTTGAGGATGCCAATTAGCAGTGTTCAAATTCTAATGAAGAAGTGGAAAATGATAACCTTGCAGAGCAGATGGAGCTGCCTGATTCATTTATGAAATCCTGCAGATCCATCTTGCTATGATCCAACCACAACCGATTGCACCCAGTCCAATATTGACCGGACCAATCAGAGAAGAGAGGCGGGAGCTGCAGACGTGACGCCACCGGGAAGCGTCTGAATGTTTGAAAACAACGGCAGAGTGTGAAGTGGATGCAGCATTATCTGCAGTTTTATCAGAAATAGACTCAAAATCTTCTCTAAATGAAGAATAAAGAACGTAGCTCAAAGCCTTTTTGATGGGAAACCATGTTTTTGCTCTTCATCGGTCGGGAGAAGAGCAAAATCGGACGAGTAAAATATCTCCGTAGCGGATATATGAAATTTCTATCTGGTGACAGGTTACAAATCTGCTACGTCACCGTGGCTTGATGTGGATTGGTCTGTGATGAGCACATTGTCCAGTCACCAGCTGCTAAATTTTTTTTAAGTCCCGCCTCTGAAAGAACTCTCTAGCGCCCCTTACCCAGATGGACGAGTGAAATATCTATGGACGGATGTATGAAACCGTCCATCTGGCTTGTCAGGTTAGAAAAATGAGGGATTCTGTTGAAACCAAACCATGGTCAGGCAGACCAACAAACATTTCAGCCACAAATGGCAGTGAAATTGTTAGGGATGCAAAGAAAAACCAACAAATAACTTCAGCTGAAATACAGGACTCTCTGAAAAAAAAAGCAAGATCCACATAGGAGGCGCTTCAGAGAAAAGGGGCTGCATGTTCTAGTGGACAGAAGAAAGCCATTACTACACCTCGCCTAAAATACGTGAAACAGCATGGAAACAAGCCTCAAAACTTCTTGAGCAAAGTCATTTGGAGTGATGAGACCAAAAGTGAACTTTTTGTCCACAACCATAAACGTTCCATTTGGAGAGGAGTCAACAAGGCCTATGATGAAAGGTCCACCATTCCTACTGTGAAACACGGAGGTGGATCACTGATGTTTTGGGGATGTGTGAGCTACAAAGGCTCAGGAAACTTGGTCCACACTGATGAATGAAGGATTAATGCAGCATGTTATCAGAAAATACTGGAGGAATCAGCCCAGAAGCTGTGCGTGGGACTTACATGGACGTTCTCACATGACAATGATCCAAAACACAAGGCCAAGTGGACCTGCCAATGGCTACAGCAGAATGAAATGAAGGTTCTGGAGTGGTCATCTCAGTCTCCTGACCTTGTTATCACTGATCCACTCTGGGGAGATCTCAAACCTGCAGTTCATACAAGGCAGCCAAAAAATTAACAGGAACTGGAGGCTTTGCTCTCAGATGATAAAGCTGCCCGTTCTTCTTGGCAAT
Organism: Thalassoma bifasciatum; assembly: GCA_008086565.1. Classification (NCBI taxonomy): domain Eukaryota; kingdom Metazoa; phylum Chordata; class Actinopteri; order Labriformes; family Labridae; genus Thalassoma; species Thalassoma bifasciatum. Next base: position 92,912 of record RPOG01002247.1, on the reverse strand, counting down.
TAAAGATCCACAACTTCCACACAAGATATTGTTTTAGCCAAAAAGTTCACTTTTGGTCTCATCACTCCAAATGACTTTTTCCAGACGTTTTGAGGTTTGTCTCTGTGCTGTTTGCCGTATTGTAAGCAGGGTACTTTGTGACATTTGCATAGAAATGGCTCAAATCTGGTGAATCCATACCATACCAACCATACAGCCCACTTTTCTTCAAGTGCTTCCATATTGTGCATCTTAAAACAGCCAGACTATATTCTTTCAGAGAGTCATATACACTACTCAAGAAAAAAGGGAAAACTTAAGCAGGTTGATTTCACACCAGTGCGATCTAACTCCAAGTATATCACACTGGTGTGACATCAACCTGCCCAGTTTGGAAGTAACACTGATTGTGAATCATTCACCTGTTGTTGGGCAAATGAAACAGACAACAGGTGGAAATGAGAGGCAATTATCATGACAACCCCTATAAAGGAGAGTTTCTGACCACAAACCCTTACTCTGTTCTCCTCATTTCTGGCTGATGTTTTGGTCACTGTTGAATATTGTTTGTATTTTCAGCCTTAGAGGTGGCAATGATGCCATGGACTGACCTGGCTGTTCCCCAGACCTGAATCCAACTGAGCACATCTGGGACATCATGTCTCGTTCGATCCACCGACACCATATTGCACCACAGACTGTCCAGGAGTCGACTGATGCTTTAATCCAAGTCAGGGAGGTGATCCTTCAGGAGAACATCCACCACCTCATTAGAATCATGTCCAGGCATTGTACGGGGGTCACATAGGCACGTGGGGGCCACACACACTACTGAGCCTCATTTTGACTGGTCCTTAGAGAGTTTCGCTGACATTGGATCAGCCTGCAATGTGATTTTTCACTTTTATTTTGAGTATGGTTCTGAATCCAGAGCTCCATGGGAAAGTAAATTTGATTTACATTGATCATTTTTAATTTATCTTGTTCTCAACACATTCTACTTTATACTGAATGAAGATTTTCAACTGCAATATTTTATCAATTGAGATCTAAGATGTGTTGTTTGAGTGTTCCCTTTATTTTTTGAGCAGTGTATTTCAGCTGAAGTTATTTGTGAGTTCTTCTTTGCATCCCAAACAATTTCCCTTGCAGTTGTGGCTGAAACTTTTGTTGGTCTACCTGACCGTAGTTTGGTTTAAACAGAATCCCTTATTTTCCACTTCTTAATCAGAGTTTGAACTCCACTTATTGACATCCTCAATTCCTTCAATACCTTTTAATACCACTGTCTTGTTTTACACAGTTCAGTTATTTTACCACAGACTCATTGACAATTATTTTACTTTCCACATGAATCAGAAACCAGAGACTTCAGTTTAGCACTGGGTAAAGATGAACATGTCTGTCAGGAGCTTAGAAACTCACTGACCTTTTATATACACACACACTGATTACAAAAAAATAGATCACAGGTGAGGATGGTTACCTTCAGTAGCCCCTCAAGTCCGGACCTCAATCACACCCTGCAGATTTGGTGGAGTTTTAAAGTCAAGAAGACAGATTTGTTGAAAATCAAAGGAAAATCTTTGGCTGGAGTTACAAAGGTCATGGGATAAGACTTGTGTTAAAGCTCTCAGGATATATGTACATGGGCACTGTGCCAGAGACCAGCTGCCGTAGCTGCTTTAAAAAAATGGATGAACCAAATATTTGAGTTGAAGTGGATTGAAACAGATGGACTCACTTCATCTGGTATTTGTTGTGTTCAGAACAAACAAGGTCAATATCTGGGGGTTGTTGTCATTATTTTGACCAACACTGTATTTTGCAATTGTTATGGACAACAAAACCTACAGATATAGTTTTTACATATATAATGTGACTAAATTTAACAGCAAATATCAACTCCTGCCATGTCTCCTTCCAGGAAACAAGCTCCTGTTATCAACTGTCTTGTTATAGCCTCCCATCCCAAGACCTCCAGCTCTCTCCATGCTGCTTTTCCCCGCTTTGACAGCACATCACAACTTCAAGCTGGATGTAGAATCCAGAGGTGGAAAGAGAGGAAAACCTGCAGCTTTATGTTCAGGAGAGTTGGGAGTGAACAAACTGCTCTGAGAGGTGCTCCATAAACATGTTTCCCACACCTGCCACGTCTGAGTTTAGAATATGACCAAACTGAGCGGGGAAGACTTTTGATTCATGGTAGCAACAGTTCCTATGCACTCTGCAGGTCTCATGAATCTATTTTAAAAGGTAAAAAACCTGGGCCCCTCTTAGCTGTATGTGCATTTCAGGATAGGTTATAAATGGAAATCTCCATGCTCGGGTTTTCTTTTCAGTGAGGTTCGTCCTGGCACTGGAAAAGTTTCACTCATTTCACACCAGGAGCCTCCTTCCTGGTGAAAAGCATTTCCACTGCACATGAACACATCGTCACTGGAAGGCCTGCTTCCACTTCATTTGACAGCAGTTTAAAAAGACAGCAGACGTGTTTGTTCAGATAGTCTGGAAGAAGGTGACACTCTAGTCTGAAGTTTACTTTCCTCCAGGCCACTGCCACTCAAATGTGACAATAAAAGGCAATCTGATGTTTGAATAAATTTGCTCAGAAGTGTATTTGTGAAACATTTCCTCTTTTTGTCTCTTCTCCTTCTGCTCTGTGGCAGACGAACGTCTGCTGCAGGTCAACTGAGGATCCACAGGTGATCTGATCAGAGGACGAAAACAAGATTAAAAAACGAGTGAGACATTTCTGGAGCAATAACTCAGAGGGAGTACAACACTGAAGCCTTTTGCTTTTCTGCATCTGCCAGATTGAAAATACATCATTATTCCACTTGATTCTATTTTATTACGGCTAATACCATAATTTTTTTTTTTTTCTATTTTTAAAATTTTTTTATTTAGAACATCGGGTCGTTACAGCCAGTCAAGTCAAGTGCAATTTTCTTCAGTATCGTTATACAAATATAAATAGTGAGTTTGATACAATAGTTACAATGATATTGTATAAATGCACATTCTCTTATCTCACATAGAAATGACTCTTATCCTTAAGAAGGTACAACATAATACCAGTAACAACCCACCTAAACTTAGAACCTGAACAAATGCCAACATTCCCACACACACACACACACACACACACACACACACACACACACACACACACCCTGTGCCTCACAAAAAAGGGGTAGATGCTATTAGTTACAGGAAAAGAAAAAACATTAAAAGAAAACAAAATTAAAATTTCCCTGTCATTCAGGTGATACCTTATTAATCAGAAGGTAAGCGGTGCATGGCATTAAAATGTGAAATGAAGGGTTGCCACATATGAAAAAATTCTGCTCTGGAGCCCCTAACAGTATATTTTATTTTCTCCAATTTAAGGAAGTACATGACCTCTCTAAGCCACTGGGAAAATGACAGACACTTGGGAGAGTTCCAATGTAACAGTATTGTACGTCGCACTATGAGGGATGTAAATGCGATTCGTTGTTTCTGTTTAGAGTTTAGAGCATTCAAAACAGTTTCAGTGGGAACTCCAAAGATGGCTACACAAGGACATGGTTGTAGATCAAACTCAAGCACTGTGGACATAGTTTTAAAATATCCATTCCAGAAGTCATGTAGCTTTGGACAGAAGAAGAACATATGACTGAGATTGNATGGCATTAAAATGTGAAATGAAGGGTTGCCACATATGAAAAAATTCTGCTCTGGAGCCCCTAACAGTATATTTTATTTTCTCCAATTTAAGGAAGTACATGACCTCTCTAAGCCACTGGGAAAATGACAGACACTTGGGAGAGTTCCAATGTAACAGTATTGTACGTCGCACTATGAGGGATGTAAATGCGATTCGTTGTTTCTGTTTAGAGTTTAGAGCATTCAAAACAGTTTCAGTGGGAACACCAAAGATGGCTACACAAGGACATGGTTGTAGATCAAACTCAAGCACTGTGGACATAGTTTTAAAATATCCATTCCAGAAGTCATGTAGCTTTGGACAGAAGAAGAACATATGACTGAGATTGCAATGAGTACTCTGACATCTGTCACAGACATCCTGAACCTGTGGATACATAACTGATAGCCTAGATTTGGAAAGATGTGCCCTGTGCAGTACTTTGAGTTGTATTAGGCTAAGCCTTGCACAAATAGTGGAGGATTGAACTCTTTTGATGGCTGCCCCCCAGCATCCCGCACTTATTTCATTCCCCAGCTCCTGTTCCCATTTAGCTTTAGCTTTGATGGAGTCACTAACACTGAATGAGGCTAGACAATTGTACATTTTGGAAATCAATGCCTTTTGATGCAAATTCAAAGAGAGCATGTCAGTCCAAAGAGGTTTAGAGGGAAGCGAAGGGAAACTAGGAAATGTGGTAGATAAAAAATGTCTTATTTGAAAAAATCTGAAGAGATGTGAATTGGGTAGCCCATATAAAGAAGACAACGAAGAGAAGGTAGAAAATACCCCATCGACATACAAATCTTGAAACTTCTTTATACCTTTCCTGTCCTACTGAGAGAAAGTTGAGTCTAAGAATGAAGGGGGAAAAAGATGATTATTGTATATTGGAGCTGATATTGATGCAGATAAAAACTTAAAGTGACATCTGACTCGCTGCCAAATTTTCAGGGTGTTAAAGACAACCGAATGATTTGTATAGTAGCTAATTTTTCGTGGCATTGAAGATAGCAGCAGAGCAGAAAGGGAAGATGAGGTGCAAGAGAGTGCTTCCAGTTTACACCAGGGAGTATTTGGGGATTCGATCCAGTAAAGAGCCTTGTGAATATGAGCGGCCCAGTAGAATAAACGAAAATTGGGCAGTGCTATCCCCCCACTAATTTTGCGCCTTTGAAGTAAAGTTCTAGAAATTCTTGGAGCTTTGCCTCCCCATATAAATTAATTTAGTAACTGGCCAAGTGTTTTAAAGAACTTATTAGACAGTAAAAGTGGAACATTTTGAAACAAGAAAAGAAATTTAGGCAAAACATTCATTTTTACTGCATTTACCCTGCCAATCAGTGAGAGGGGCAAGCTGCTCCATCTATCAAACTCAGTCTTGATGTTAGAAATGAGGGGTTCAAAGTTAGCTATATATAGGCTTGGCAATTTGCAGGTCACATTCATGCCAAGATATTTGAAACCGTCTTTACTAAATTTAAAGGGCATATCTGTACCTCTAAGGTGGAGAGCAGGAGTATTGATAGGATAACAAATACTTTTTTGAAGATTTCATTTATAACCTGAGAAAGAGCTAAAATTATCTTGGATTGATAATACAGATTGTATGCTAGATGTAGGATCAGTTATAAACAATAACATGTCATCCGCATACAAAAGAAGTTTATGTTCAACACCTTTGCGCACAACCCCAGAAAACAAAGAAGAAGACCTTAATTTAATAGGAAAGTGTTTCCATGGCGAAGGCAAATAGTAGGGGAGAAAGTGGACAGCCTTGGCGTGTTCCACGTGCTAAAGGAAAGTAGTCCGATCGTTTACTATTTGTGTGTACACTGGCTTGTGGAGATGTATATAACAGGCAAATCCATGACACAAAATTATTCCCAAACCCAAATTTTCCTAAAACGGCAAAAAGATAATCCCATTCCACCCTGTCAAACTCTTTCTCAGCGTCAAGCGAAAGAGCAATCTCAGGGAGGTCAGCATGATTTTTCGAGTAGATTAAATCAAAGAGGGTATGGGTGACAAAGAAAAGGTGCCTTCCTTTTATGAATCCATTCTGTTCCTCTGATATTAAGCTTGGAAGTACCTTTTCCAGCCGAGTAGCAAGTAATTTTGCCAACACTTTAACATCCACATTTAAAAGAGATAACGGTCTGTAAAAGCTACAAGATTTAGGATCCTTATCCTTTTTCAGAAGCAATATTATTGATGCTTGTGTTAGAGTTGGGGGCAGAGTGCCATCAACAAAGGAATCATTGAACACAGACAAAAGAATTGGAGCTGGCTTGTCGTGAAATTTTCTTTAAAATTCTACAGAAAATCCGTCTGGGCCGGGAGCTTTTTTGTTTGCATTGCCTTGATTGCAGATTCTATTTCGGGGATGGTAAGAGGAGACTCAAGATCCTGTACACTTGAAGGGTCAACCGTTGGGGTCACGATCCCCCCCATAAATTGAAGCATATTCCATGTGTCTGAAGGAAACTCAGATTTGTAAAGAGAGGAATAAAAGGATCTGAAAACATCGTTAATCTGTGACGGGTCGGAAATGAGATTTGCAGAAGAGTCTGTGACTTGAGAGATTAGGTGAGATGCTGCACCTTGTTTTAACTGGTGAGCAAATAATCGCCCAGGCTTGTCCCCATGCTCATAGTAAGAACTGCATGATTTTATTAATGTCTGCTCTGCATCGCTAGTGGATGAAAGGTCAAATTCAGATTGCAGATCAAGTCACTGCTTAAATATTTCGGGGGTAGGATCTGAGGAATATTTCTGGTCAAGTTGAAAAATTTTAGATGTTATTTCAACAAGCTTGGCTTTGCGTACTTTGTTTGAGTGTGCAGAATAGGAGATAATTTGCCCTCGAAGATATGCCTTCAGAGACTCCCATATCAAAGAAGAAGAGGTAGAATCATTTTGATTTAGAGCTAGGAAGTCATCGATAGAGTCAGAGATGAATTTGCAAAAAGTTACTATCAGAAAGGAGAAGCTTCATAATGGAGGATTTCTAATATTCGAGGCAAATTTGATATCTAAAGTAAGGGGGGCATGGTCTGATATAACAATGCTTAAATACTCCGAGGATGATACATTAGGAATTAGTGAATGGTCAATAAAAAAATAATTGATCCTAGAATAAGAATGGTGGACATGGGAGAAAAAGGAAAAATCTTTCGCTGTAGGATTGCGAAACCTCCAAGGATCAGTAAAACCGTTCTGGTTCATAAATTATGCAAAATATTTGGCCATATTGGATTGAGTGTAATTGCGAGGGCTGGAACGATCTAAAGCAGGATTCATCACACAGTTTAAATCCCCCCCAAAAATGAGTAAATGAGTATTTAAAAAAGGAAGTTTGCTCAGCATTCTATGGGCAAAATTGACATCATCAAAGTTAGGGGCATATACATTAACTAGCAGCACAGGAGTTGAATAAAGAACACCAACTATAATAATGTACCTACGATTTTTGTCAGAAATAATTTCAGAAGCAGAAAACTGAATTTTTTCTATAATTAGAACTGCAACACCCCTGGACTTTGAATTAAATTCTGAATGGAAGACCTGACTGATCCATGGACACTGAAGCCTGTAGTGATCTTTATTTTTTGAGTGCGTCTCCTGCAAAAAGATAATGTCTGCACACAATCTTTTTAAATGTGTGAAAACTTTTATCCTCTTTATTGGGCTACCCATACCTTTAATGTTCCAAGTTAGGAACCTGACTGGAGCACCTATGTTAAGCTTATTTTGATTATATGAAAGACCTACCATTTCAAGAGATTAATGACTGACATTCCGAACAAAGAGGTAAGACAGAGTGAGAGAGCAAAAAAAAACAAAAACCCAAAACCTTTTCCTATTGACATAAGAGGAGGCACACATACTCTCACACACACACTTTTCAAACCCTGCAGAGCATAACCCACCCTACCTAAACACCACCGCCCACCCAAACTATAGTTTCCCATACCCAGCAGCGAAGTCTGCTGAGTGTATCCCGCAGGAAGTCGTTTACATACAAAAAATGCAAACATCTTGAGACTAAGGTGAACTAGTGGAGTCCCACAGATAAGAATATATGGGATAATCTTGTGCACAAATACACGTAGCTAACTTAAGATAGCCATATCTTGTGTAAAGTTTGGGAACATGGATTTTGAAAAGTATACATCATGAGTTATTTAAAATTCAATTAAATAAAAAAAAAAAACCTAGAAAACTAGAAAACCCCTCTTTAACATCTTTTGCCACGTAATCAACCCAATCTAACTACGATTAATTTCAATAAAAGGTGATGTATTTATGTACAATGGCCATGAGGGGAGTAAAAACAGAACAAGCAAGCAAAATGTGAGTAAATAAACATCCTAATAAAGAATGCAAGTTAAACTTAGAATATGCTCCAGAGCAACTCAGATCTTCATAACCAGTACGGTGGGCCATAACTAGTTTATTTAAACTTAAAAACAGCAAAAGGCCCATATGTTACAACTAAGTCTTGTTAATTTGCTCTGGATTCAGTGAAACGTCAAACAACAAACAGAAGCTGCACATCAGAGGAGATTAAGGACACTTAAAGAATAGACTATATGTGAATGCACTATTTAGACAGAGTGCTAAGGCACACAGTACAGTGTTTCTCAGTTATTACCAACATTTTCTCATTTGTGCATTTTCTTAATGAAGACCTGGGCCTCATCGGGGGTCTGGAACACCTTCTCCACTCCATCATATGATATGCGCAGACGAGCCGGGTGCATCAGTCCATACCTCACGCCCTCCATCCCCCGCAGTTGACTACGTACATCATTGAAGGCAGCACGTGCCCGGGCAACCTTAGCAGTATGGTCTGGGAAGATGGAGATGGCCATATTCCTGATGTCGATTCTGCCGTTTTTCCTCGCACGGCGCAGAATGTCAATACAATCAGAGTGATAGTGAAGTCGTGCTATTATAGCACGCGGTCGTTCACCGGCTTTTGTTTTTGGCTGGAGGGTCCTGTGACATCTGTCCAACAGCAGCTCTTCATCTAGGCTGAAAGCATCCTTAAGTAACGCCGCTACATAGACAGTGGAGTTGTTACCTGCTTCCTCCGGCACACCAACAATCCTGATGTTATTCCGGAGCGATCTAGCCTCCAGATCCTTGCATTTACTCTCTAATTTAGCCATGTCAGCAGAGAGAGTGGCGATTTTTCCTTGTATTGTAACAACATCATCAGTACAGATTGATAAACTCAGCTCCATCTCCGTCACTATGCCTTTCAACTTTCCCAACTCTGTATCAGTGGCTGCTCTGTCGGTAGTTAACGGAGTCTTGACTGCTTGCAGTTCAGCTCTAATTGCAGATAAGTCCTCGCCAAGAGCAGCATGTAGCTCCGTTTTGAAAATATCTGCTATTTCCTTGAGTACCTCGGCAAGGAGCTCAAGTTTCAGGGCTGAGGTGTCGACGGGCGCCTGGGGCGGGGCTGAGGTGCGCTCAGAGCGGGGAGGGGAGCAACCCGGGGGCGAGGTCGCTACCTGTGGACAAGGCCGGAGTACGGTCTGTTTAGTCTGACGTCCACTTTTGCTTCTGTTTGCCATTTTTGGATTCAGTCTCGAAATAAAAGGTAACTTTACGCGAGTATTGGTCGAATATCACATAGTTGTGCACAAGAGATACAATTCAAACAGTTTTTGAAGCGAAATCTGTGGGAGCCTCCGCTCTAACATCTTACTCCATCACTAGCCCGACCGGAAGTTTCTTCTCATCTACATCTGGGTGAAATTTGAGCTTTCTAGATAAAACCTTGTAGGAGTAACAGAGATTTTTAGTCTCAGATGAGTAAATACAGCAGATGCGGCCCCGTCTTCAAATGCACTATTCTGACGTCTTTGCATAAATAAAGCAGCTTTCTCAGCACTGATTTTCTTCATTGTAGTCAATTTTGTTTTCTCTGTGAAAAGGTTCACCAAATATCCTGAAATTATAGCTCTCGGTCACGGATTGTACCTCTACTGTTGTGCAGATGCAAATAAATTATTACGCGCAGCATAAAGGAGAGCTTTCTGACAATCTAACTTGTTACAGATGGCTTCATGTGAACGGTAAGGCTATTGGTTACTGTACGTGTGCTTGACAAAGTAGAAAGCCAATAAATGAGACTGTTAGGCGGAATTAACGCAGCCCCTCGGACGGCTATTGTTATGTGAAGCGGAGAGCAGCTGTTGTATAACTGAGGCTCAAATCTTGGTGTACCGAAACAGGGATACTTCTGTCGTGTAGCCAGAAGTCTAGGGAAATAAAACATGCCATGAAGCTGCTACAAACAACGGACTTTACAAGAGAAATTTCACCACTTAGAATAATGTGATGAAACATCACTTTTGATATGTTTGAACTCTGGATTTCTCTGGTGGAAAGCAGAGTTAATATTCGAGGTAGGGGCTATAGACGATACTTCAGGACCCCAAACAGGTACAACGTCACCGTTGTTGTGATCGCCATCTGGGCGATTCTTTTACGAACTTTGTTTTGTTGGTCGAGTAAACTGTAGAACAACCCTAGCAGCTGAAATGTGAAGAATCTAAGCTTTCTGACGCTGTATAGCATTCTGATGTTTGACAAAGGCGTTTCGAGTTTAAACTTTGATGATGTCGGAGGAAGGACGAATGGCATGCCGGCACTACAGTGGGAGCTAAGAGATTAAAGGTACTATATTAAACTTTTGAAAACAGTTAAAAGTCGTTTGACACAGAAGTCTGTTGTCCTAAAGTCATGAATGTGGCTGTTTTTCCCGACCCCCCCCCTTTCACCAGGATCATGAATTTAGGTCTGCTGAAAATCCCTCTTCATGGCATTCTTCTGCGAGCTGTTTCAGCGTTTGCATTTAAATATGCAAATGAGGTCTCCTTGCCTCTTTCAGGAAGTGCTTATCCCGACTCGACAGAGGCTGTTTTTGAATTCACATACTATACTAGCAGTACGTACTGATTTTTCCAAAATGCAGTATGCAGTATGCAGTATGAGAACAAATGCAAAAGTTGCAGTGTGCCAAAACTACTGACCTAGGTCATCATGTTTTCTCGGATGTGTCCATTATGTTTCCCAGAAGTGTTTCCTAGGTGTGCTTTCTATGCATGTTTCCTTTACACGTTACCTACTGATCCGGGAAAATTTCTCAGAATGCATCGGACCAGTCTACTTGGTGTACTGTTTCCCACAATGCAAAGCGCCTGGCCACAGGTCTGAATTGAAAATGATGTAAAATCCCCTGGTAAAACTAATGCAGTTAAAAGTGCTGGGACCTATAATTATTTGTAATAACTGCAGAGGGCATCTGTGTTTTAATCCTGTTCTGTATGGTAAATTTGCAACAAGCTCAAAAATTCTAACTTTTTCCTCCAAAATTTAGAGGTTTCTTTCTGGAGAATTTATCCATTCAATATTTTTAAGTTGTCCTAATATAACTTAATAGTAATAAATTATAATAAGGTCAAGAAAAAAATCAATCAGCTTTACTCTCGCATCCCTCAAACTGGAAACCAGAGTAGCAAACTACAAAATAGACCGAACAGAACTGTCATACAACATACTACATTCAAATACAGTATGCAGTATGCAGTGCCTACTACATACAACATACTGCATTAGAAAGTAGTATAAAGTCGGCGAATTCAAAAACAGTCTGAGAGAGCAAAGTCTATAGCATGCGCAAAGCTGATCTACTAACAGAGTGCAGACACCTGAGGACCCATATTTTCGTTAGTAACCCATATAAAAGTGGATTTTGCGCAATAGGGCACCCTTACCTAGGCTTGTCACGATAACAAATTTTGCTGGACGATAAATTGTCCCAGAAATTCTTGCGATAAACAATAATATATTCTGTATGATACCATTTTCAACTGATATAATAATAATGTCAGAATAATGCAGTCATTTTGCTTGAATATTCTGATTTCTCCTGTAAATCACCATATGAAACATTCAATTCAACCCTTAAATTAAATTAATAAAATAACACCAGCATAATGATTCGAGCAAACCTTTCAGACAGATTTCTAAAATTTGCAGCCCAAAAGGGAAAAATCAAAGTCTCACAAACCCTTTATTCCAAACCACACTTTATATAATTACAGATTTTTAGTTCCAGTAAAATATTTCATTCAAATGTATTCATCTAGCTGAATGTATCACATGACTGTCTGAAGAGATTTCTAAAATTACAACCATGAAGACCAAATAAAATTTGAAAATAACAGGAAACAAAGTTGGGGATGACTCCATCTAACTTTCATTTACATAAATCAGCGACCTGGATATTGTTGTATTTTGTTTGTGCTGGAAGGACCCTGTTCCTGACTTCTGTCTCTGAGCCTGGGTTCTACCTGAAGTTTTGTGGTGTAATGTTAGTTTTACAGCATGGTCTTATTTTGAGGGACACACAGGTCCATAACAGGAAGTTAGCTGAGCAACAATAGAATGAGACGTCTGAATGCTCCGTGAGCCGTCTCTGGCAATCCTTATCTATAACACAACAACTTCAGGATTTCCCATCTCCCTGCATTCACTTTGCAGCTCAGAGTTTCATTTTGGGTCTATTATTAGTCATTTGTATGTTTGCGTTGATGCTGTAAAGCTTGATTAGTTTTCTGAAAACATCTCAGCTTGCAGTATTTTGGAATTCAGCTGAAGATAACGCCAAATGAAGCTCATTAAGACAATCAGGCGAGGATCACACAGGCATCAAAGCAAGCCCAAATACGAAACTACACTTGATTAAACAAGCCCAAAAATTCACAACCTGCGACTGATGTGTTGTACAAGTACTTTTTTCCCTCGTCCCTCAATACAAAAACTGGATGGGCAGGGGGGTGAGCTGCTTGCTGTGAGAAGCAGCAGCAGAGAGTGAAAGAAACGCAACAACGAAGAGAATTACAAACTCACGGCTCAAAACATCCTTTGGAGTCAGTCGTGACAGATAGAGAAAAGTAAACTTATTATCCAGTGTCTTTGGTAAATAAAAATTTATCAGCAGACTTATCGAGCTAATTTTTAATTACTGTGCAATTAACTGATTTATTGATTGTCGCAACAGGCCTACCTTTAACCTGAATCTTCTCCTGGTGGAGCTGTCCTTCAGTTGATCTGGATGCCTGCTTCAGGTGGTCACTGAAAGATGAAGTTCTTGCCCGAAAGGTTTTGTGCCAACACTGACGGCTATCTAAACTGGCCATAATCCCCTCTACTTGGACCTTGTCCCCAGTTTGTCCGAACACAAACAGCCCCAGAGCATGATGCCATTGCACCGCCATGCTTCACTGGGGCTCTTCGGATCTTTGCTAATAGGGGGTGATTTTTTTTTTTTTTTTTTTTAATTGGAGTTATGGCTAAAAAGTTCAACCTTTATTTTCATTAGACCAGAACACATTTTCCCTTAGCTTTTGGGAGACTTCTGATGTGTTTTTACTCAGTCTTGCCAGGATTTTCTTTGAAAGAAAAGGCTTTCCTCTCTTTTGCAATCCTACCTTGTAGCTCAGACATATGAATAACACATGCATATATTGTCGTCACATGAACCACATGGGCAGTTCTTGCTTCCAGAAACTCCTCCAGGTCCTCAATGTTGCTATGGGCTTCTTAGCAGCCTCCCTGGCCAGTTCTCCTCTTGTCTTTCACCAGTTTTGGTGGGGCATCTTCTTCTTGTGAATGTAGTCACTGTTGCCATGACCTACTTTCTCCACTTGATGGTGGCAGTCTTCACTGTGTTCATGGTTTATCAAATGTGATGGAAACTCTTTTGTAGCCTTCTCCTGACCAACACCTTTGAACAATGACATTCTAATACTTTTGAAGCTCTCTGCAGACCATGGGACCATGGACTGTTACTTGTCACTTTGCAGAGCAGATGGACCTGCCTTATTCATTTTCTGAAATCCTGCAGTTCCATCTTGCCAAGCTCCACTGTCCAACACTTTTACTTGGCTAAATACTGACTGGCCCAATCAGGGAAGAGGTGCCAGAAGCGCCTGAACATTTCAAAACAATGGCAACGTGTGTAGCGGTCTCTGTGAATGCAGCAATATCTGCAGTTTCATCAGAAATGGACCCAATTTCTTCATTAAAAGAAGAACAGAGAGTGCCACCTAAAGCCTTTCTGTCAGGAAACAATGATTTTGCTCTTCTCACGACTCGTTGATTGCTTCTTAGCACATCGGCGCACATCTGCTACGTTATACCGTTGCTTGATTTGGTTTGGTCCATGATGAGTGTGTCGAGCAGAAAAGTCGTTCAACGGCTGCTGGTTGTTTTGACGGACCAACCTCTGAGAACACTTTAGAACGGCTCCTTCCCAGGTGGACTGATGAATTATCTCTGTGGCAAATATGTGGGACTGTCCATCTGGTATGTCAGGTTACATAACTTTTGCTGTTAATTGGATGAAACTATCAGGAGATACCTACTAAAATAGCTTTGTATGGGGTTGATTAGAGGCTGTTAAAATGAAGGCAGGTGTGGATAAAATACTGCAAAATCAGGCAATTTTGGAAGTTGAAAATTTTCCATGGGATTTTTTTTCCCAAGGGACTTGATGGGAATTCCAGGGGAAATATCTGGAATTTAAATTAACTGAATTTACCTGGTCATGTAAATGTAGAAATATTGAAGGTTTTGGTTTGTCTCAAGCAGACAAGCATGTAAACATGCCTAATGGAATATTTTTGGAGTGACATGACAAATTAATTTGGAGGAATTTTCCATGACTGAGATGACTATAGGCATAAATACATGTCAGAAGCAAGCCTGATACATCATTTATGAATGACACTAATCAGTTCTTTTAAACCGTGGAACATAAATAAGAACTTCAAAGAGCATGAATGGTGAAAAGTAAAAAAAGATTAAAGTATTTATGGCCTAGACTTCACCCTTATGTTCCATCAGCCAGAATCTAAAATGTATACAATTTTTGATTAACATTTGTTTGTTTGACTGTAATATGTCTGTTACAGTAACAAACATTAACTGTAAGTAACGGTGTTACTCAAAGTTAAACCATATCATTAAATGTAGTTGCAAGCAGCGATATAGAGTCCTCGCTCTATTTGGACCTTGCACCAGCAGAGGTGTATTTATTTATTTATTCATTCAGTCACGGTGTGCTGCTGTTGCTGCTGTCGCTACATTATGCGGTCGCAGAATGGCTCAGATGTGTATGTTGAAGTTGCTGCATGTGGTAAGAAAATGTTGCTTTTAGCACATCTTTCTAAATGGTGGACAGGTGCTATGTGCCAGAGTAGGCTGTGAATTGAGCCATCGCGATAAGAGATGTTGGGAAAAAATAGAACAATGAAATGATCTTGTGGCCATAGTAGGACAGTGCATACGATAAGACATAAAAGCTTACTTAAGTTTCAGTTTTTTGCAGTTTATAATATAACAGCCCACCAACGTTCCTTTTCTCCTGTGGCTTACCTCAAGTTTTAAACCCATGGAAAGATTACTAAATCAACAAAAAGACAAATTTGAAAGAAAATGAATATTTAAATCAGTGTGTTTTGATTCATTTAACTGTCAACATGCAGGCTTGATATATATGTGTCATTTGTGGCAAGAATTAAGAAAATAAAAAATGAAGAATTGAGCAACATTAGTATTCTTTTTGTAGCTCTACAATTTCATACATTCAATGAAAAATTCTTAGATAATTCTTCATATATTTTACCTTTGTATAGAATTTTATACATTGTGTTGTCTGCATTGTGAACACTTTTGAGGCTCTGGAATGACTTTGAGCCATGTAAAATAAAGCAAAATGGCTTATTTGATAGAAAAGGTTCGAGACCTCTGCTCATGTGTTTCAGGATTCAGCTAAAACAGAATAATGACACCATCTAGTAGATACATGACCACAGCACATCCCTCTGTCTGCTCTCCTATGTGTGTTCAAAGAGTCTCCCCATCCACTGAGAAAGAGATCACACACAGCAAAAAAAACGTATTTTCCAAATGTAAGGTACCACGGATTAATTACTTAATTAATTAATTAAAGCAGGAGGGGTGTGTAAATTCAACTGTTGTTTGGTTTGTCACATCCACTTTGCTGATGGCAGCAATGAGCTCCTCGCAGATGTGGTTTTTCTGAATCGGTTCATGCCAAACAACACAGCTTCACTTCTCTCTGCTCTTTTTTTCAAGGGCATTGATCTCTGGCACAGAGAAATCTCTTTTTTCCCAGTGCGTCCCTAATTAGGGGTGTGTTATTTAAATTACAATTGTTTTCAGCCGCAAGATCTATTAATAACTGATAGAGTGTACGCCGTGATTGGCCCTGGTACGTTCGTTTTATAAATCACACATGAACATTGCCATAAGCTTGTTCATACACCCAAATCTACGCCAATTCCTAGGTAAGACTGATAAATGAGGGTGACTGTGAGTACTTTTAAACTGTGCTGAATCATGACCAGTGTTGATGTGTTCTTTCTGTTTAGTTTGAACTCTGTCTTTCATCAACAGGAGCGGCTCTTCAGCTTGTGACAGTGTCCTTCATTATGATCATGAAGCAAACCTAATTAAGTTCTTGTGCTGATACCCATCACATCACACCTGTGTCCCTGTTTACAGTCTCTGATTTATGCCTGATCCCTCAGATTAACCTACAGTAATAATGCATAAAAGACAGGAGAAAGTTACCTTTTACCTCTCACATCATCCGTTACATACATAATATGTCAGACCATAAAGTCTCCCCCACTCATAAACCAGTCTGCGTTACAGCTTCAGCTTTACCTTCACGTCATGCAAAAGAGTCTTGGTCACTTTCCTCTTGATATCTGATCCTCACTATCACTTCAGATGTTCTTTCAGAGCTGACAGCACAAAGACAGCTGTGTCGAAGCTTTGATTAAACCCCCCCCCCCTTGTCAGCTCCCTGCAGATTTCTGCGTCCATCAGGAGACCCTGAGTGAAAACGTCTCCACTGAGCATGTGGACTTCGTGCTGGCACGTCGGCAGTGGAGGAAGATGGAGGAAGAGGTCAAAGGTCACCCCATTCCTAAACCAGGACTCAGAACTCCGGGCAGCTTCCAGGGGACCCACTCCTCCCTGTATCCCCCTGCCCGCAGCCCTCGCCTCAAACACAGGTAGAAGAAATGAATGTCACTGTTATTTTTTCCTGTTTTAAACCCTGGGCCAGTTGTTCAGAAAGTGAATCTGACAGATTTTTATCTCATGTATATGTCAAAGGCTTGGTCATAGTCCACCCCGTTGTACCCCCCTGTGGAGACACACAGTATCAACCTTTACAAATAATGCCAGATCTGCTCCAAAGATGACAGCTTTAATGACAGTCGTAGTCGGCGGCGGATTAAGGTAGTCACAGGCCCCTAGGCTATTCTAATCGTGGGCCCCCATGCTCTTGCATACACAAGCTCCAAGTACTCCAACATTAGAGTAATCGCCTTTAGTTGTAACAAAAATACTAATGAAAGGTATTCAACAGTGTGAAGAAGCAGCACTGTCACTGAAAGCGTCGCAGCAGGCAGCACACACACGGGCGCACACACGGACGCACGCACGCACGCACACACGCACATACACACACACACACACACACACACACACATGCAGGCATGAAAATGGGTCATGGGTGAAAAAGGTGAGAAGTATAAAATCCCTCTAGGGGGAGGGGGGGGCATGCTGCCCTGGGGGTAAAGTTTGAATATTTCGCATTGAAAAACGTCAATCTGACGCATTTTGAGAGAAAAATCAAACAGAATTAAAAGACAGTGTGACAGGTCAGTTTGAGGTCCAGCAGCAAATCAAATGTATTGGTCCCACTATTTCAACCACTGGCCCAGGAATGTGACTTTTGGTTTGAAAAAAGATGGTAAAACAAATTACTTTTCATAATAGGCAAAGTAACAGTTGTGATGCAAAAGGAATCCAAGCATTTTTTTTTCATGAAGTTCTCCATCTTAAAGGAACTTTAATGGGCACAGGTGTAGAATATTATTGCAACAACTGGTGTCTTTATGTTCTACTCCTAAACCATGTTAAGCTGTCATGATGTAGCTGGACCTAAATGTAGCTGGACCTATGAATGAGCAGATCTCCTGATTTATTTACATACCAGAGGAGAGAACAAATAAGTTCCTGCAAACAAACTTTTCTGTAAGATGAGACTTATTTTAACTAATTTATTTTAATTGTCACCAAATCATTAATATAAATTTCATTATCGAGTTCTTTAATGAAGTTCATATACAGTCATGGACAAAAGTATTGTCATCCCTGAAATTTTACCAGAAAATACACCATTCCTCCTAGAAATTGTTGCAATTACAAATGTTTTGGTATGAATGTGTTTATTTCTTTGATGTGTATTGGAAAAACAAAAAAAGAAGAAGAAAAAAGTCAAAATGGACACAATTTTACACAAAACACAAAAAGTGGGCCGGACAAAATTGTTGGCACCCTTTTAGAATTGTGGGTAAATTATTTAATTTCAAGCAGGTGATGCTTGTGTAAACTCAGCCGTGGCAAGTAACAGATGCTGTTAATTTAGAAATCACACCTGGCGCCGGCTAGAATGTATAAAAGTTGACTCAACCTTTGTGTTGTGTGACTTTGTGTGCCACACAAAGAATAGAGAAGAGAAATGAGAGCTGAGGAGTGTCTGAGGCCTTAGAACGCAAAACTGTTGAACAATATGAACTTCAGAACTCTACAGCGCTTTGTCTCCAACCATTTCTTGGTGCTGTTTGAGGCATTTTTTGGCCCGCTGGAACATCCTTGACCTCTGACAGACCCAGCTTTCTGACACTAGGCCCTACATTACAGCCCAAAAGAGTTTGATGATCTGTAGATTTCATGACTCCTTTCACACTGTCAAGGCTCCCAGTGCCAGAGGCAGCAAAACAACCCCAAAACATCACTGAACCTCCAACATGTTTGACTTTAGACACTGTTCTTTTTTTTGTAGACCTCATTCTGTTTTCTGTAAACAGTAGAATGACTTACTTTTCCAAAAAGCTCTACTTAAGTCTCATCCATCCACGAAACATTCTTCCAGAATGATTGAGGCTTACTCAGGTGCATTTTTGAAAATTCCAGGGTTTTTTTTATGTCCCTTAGTCAGCAGTGGGATTCTCCTTGGGCTCCTCTCATATCACTTCTTCTCACTCAGATGATGACGTATGGTCAAAGCTGAAACTTCTGCACCCTGGGTCTGCAGGACAGCTTGAGTTTGTGTAGAAGTTGTCTGAGGATGTTTTTCCACCATTCAAACTATCCTGTGTTGCATTCTTTTGTCAATTTTCCTCTCCGTCTTTGTCCAGGGAGATTAGCCACAGTTCTATGGGAAATAAACTGTGTGATGAAATAACACACAGTAGACAAAGGAACTTCAAGATCTCTGGAGATGGTCTTGTGTCCTTGAGATTCTTCATATTGTTCAACAATTTTGCTTTTTAAGTGCTCAGACACTCCTCAACTCCTCTTTCTCTTCGTCATGCTTGGTGTGACACACAAAGGCTCACAACACAAAGGTTGAGTCAACTTTTATACATTCTAACTGGCGTCAGGTGTGATTTCTATATTACCAGCATCTGTTCTTTGCCACAGCTGAGTTTAAACAAGCATCACCTGCTTAAAATAAAATAATTTACCCACAATTCTCAAAGGGTGCCAACAATTTTGTGCAGCCCAATTTTTGTATTTTGTGTAAAACATTTTTTTTCTTTTCCAATGCACATCAAGCAAATAAACTCATTCATACCAAAAACATTTGCAACAATTTCTGGGAGAAATGGTATATTTTCCGAAAAAATTCCAGAGGTGCCAATACTTTCGTCCATGACTGTATTTCATGTTTTACACTGCCTCTTTAAGGTTGCTTTTTTTCCTATGTTGATGAACAGTCATTGAAGGTATCACCACACGCGACACAGGAGTTGTCTTGCACTTTTTCTTGCCCAGAGCTCCCAAGTTTGATTATATCAAGTTTAAAGTTGAAGCTGTTAAGGTTAAACAGCTTAGAAGAGAAATCGTTGTTTGTTACGTTGTGAATTATCTGCATCATATCTCAGCAAACTCCAGACTTCTTTTCAGCCTCTTTTCTCCTTCAACCTGGCATACGAGGTAAAAAACAGTACAAGTGAAGTGATCTCATTGGAACCAGGGAAAACTTAATGTCTGGAAGCAGCGCCTTCATTTTCCTGCGCGTGTCCAGCGACAGGTGACCGACAAACAGCTGCAGGAGCGCGACCGTTCAGCATCAAAACTCCAGTGTAACTTCTTTGTATAACGTGCTCTATTATTACTTTTAATCACTTTTACAACATGGTTTATATGTAAATTCTACCCTCCTTCCCTTTTCTAGCCGTTTTTAACAAAGACAAAGTCGCTAGGGATCAGTGAAGTCTCTTGATCAGATCAGAACAACGGAATGAAAGACTTTGATCCAGTGGATGTAAATCCACTGTCAACCAAAAAGGGATTCCGCCTTAGACAGATCATCCAATCATCATGCAGAAGCTGAGAGTTCGGACCAGCCCACCGCTCAATGGATCCCCAGAAACGCTGAGCGTCCGTCTATGTGGGAAGTCGTGTCAGTTTCTTGTGATAAGTAGCCGATTCTGAACCATGGATGAACGTGTTCTCGTGCATATTGAGTCAATGAAATGAACACACTGTGGTACAAGCTTCCCTTGCAGTCTTAGAGCAATCGCCACTGTATTGAAGTATATTCAAATTACCAAAACTAGTCTGACCAATCATGAGACCCCAAGGCTGCAGCCTAGAAGAGCCTATGCATTAATCCGTGCCTGGTCCTAGTTAACACTTAAAGACAAACCTTTTGGTCAAAGCCATAGCACCCCTTGCTTGAAACAGGAAGTGGTAACTTCTATAATCAGATGTGATCTTCATCGGAACTGTCTGATTGATGCCCTGTTATTAACATTCCTACAGATGATAGCATGGCTCCAGCTCCACTAACCCAATGTTGAATGTCACACAGTTCCTGCTGACAGGTTTAGCTTCTACAGGTCTCAATCAATCAATCAATCAATCAATCAACTCTTGTACAGATCTACATTTAGATCATGACAAGCACCCAGACTGAAGCTCAGACTAGCTCAGACTAGCTCAGACTATAGTCTTCATCACTTACCTCCTCCCTCTCGGCCATATTTTCCACAAATTCAACATCTCCTTTCACTGCTTCGCGGATGACTCTTAGCTCTACCTCTCCTGCAAGCCTAACTCTACACTCCCTCCCCCCTCCCTTACCTCTTGTCTCACTGAAATAAAATCCTGGTTCACCTCAAACTTCCTGAAATTAAACAGCAATAAAACTGAAATACTACTCATCGGCACCAAATCCACCCTCTCCAGAGTCAACAGCTTCTCCTTCTCCATCGACAGCTCCTCAGTGTCCCCCTCCCCTCAGGTTAAGAGTCTGGGTGTCATCCTCGACAGTACACTTTCATTTCAATCCCACATCAATAGCATCACCCGGTCTGCCTACTTCCATCTACACTCCATCAACCGTCTCCGCCCCTCCCTCACTCCCCACACCGCCGCCATCCTTGTCCACAGCCTCGTCACATCCCGTCTCGATCACTGCAACTCTCTTCTCTTTGGCCTTCCACAAAAATCCCTCCATAAACTCCAGCTGGTTCAGAACTCTGCCGCCCGTATTATCACCAAAACTCCATCCTCCGACCACATCACCCCCATCCTTCAACAACTCTACTGGCTCCCAATAAAACAAAGGATCACCTACAAAATCCTCCTGTACACCTTCAAATCAATCCATAACCTGGCTCCTCCATACCTGTCTGACCTCCTTCATGTCCACACCCCCTCTCGCTCCCTCAGATCCTCCTCCTCCCTCCACCTCACTGTACCCCCTGCCCGTCTCAGCACTATGGGGAGCAGGGCCTTCAGCCGCTCTGCTCCCCAGCTCTGAAACTCTGCCACCCTCCCCATCTGCAAATCAAAACTCAAAACTCATTTGTTCCATAATACATACTGTTTTTAACTGCTCCCTATTGTCCCTTATTCTATTGCTTTTATGTTGTTGTTTTTAACTTTGTTCTGTTTTTATATGTTTTTTACCCTGTGTAAGGCGACCTTGGGTGTCGTGAAAGGCGCCGTGAAATAAAATGCATTATTATTATTATTATTATTATTATTATTATAGCTCAGACTATAGCTCAGCGCCCGTTGGTTAGTGGTCACAGCATCCATGCTTCCTTTTATAGATGTCCTCATCCTGAACTTAATATTAATAATACATTTTATTTAAAAGTGCCTTTCAGGACACCCACAGTCGCTGAACAGAAGGTTAAAAAGCAGAACAATAAAAAAAAATAGAATTAAAGCTGCCAAGCAGCGATAAGCGGGATCGAGCGCATTGGTCATTTGGGGCCCCTGTGGGGTTCAGAGCACATGGAAATAACAAGCCTGCAGAAGGCACCCTTAGTTTAAGTTGGGCCTCGAGACGCAGCCAAATGACCATATTTGCTGGAGCCAAATAGTCATTTTTGCAGTGTGTGAGTCTGATCGGACATAAAATTAGGGCAAAAACATAAGCAAAACTTGTAAGACCAAGAGTTGAATCCTCTATCAAACTCCCACACAGGTCCCTACATAGAACTGTCTAGGTACTAAACCTAGGTACACTTTAGTTTGTGTTACCGAGGAATTTCCAACGTCTGGGAACGAGTACACAAAAGTCCCAAGTCGACTTTATCTTACTACCGTTATCACCGTCGTATTGAAAAGTATATCCCTTTAATTTGTCAGAATTATGTGTGAGTCAAAAAAAGCCTGTGTATGAATCAAGTGTCACCCAGCCAAAATGGTCCTTTGGCTCCATCTAGTGGCTGTACTGGCACAAAACATCCACAGTTTCAGAGAAGGAAGAGCTTTGAAATGGGATAGAAAGGATTTCACTCGAATAGAATATCAATACAAACAGTTGAATAGCCACAGCAAATCCTTGTGCTGCTCTTGCTCAAATATTTGAAACTGAGCATTCAAGTAAAAACAGTGGGAACTTGATGTAAAGATGACTTAATATTTTGTCAGACTCTTTTTTGTTGCATTTTCGGTAATGGTCTGAATAATCTTTTTCTAATGGCTTCTGAATTTGATTAACTGTCTTCCATCTGTTGTAACCCAGAAGAATGTGTAGTTCTTCTTGTGTTTTACAGTCAAATGTTTGTCTATAACTTTTTGAAAAATAAATATATATTTGGAAAAAGAAATTAAAAAACATTGTGTCACACGCTAAGAAGAATAAAAATATCCTGACACAGGGTAATATGAATTTCCACCACATGAACCATTTAATTTAGGAGTAAATAAGTTTTAAATAGGAATCCATTGTAATGACCACTTAACAACACAGGGTTAACACAGAGCAGCCAAAGATTAAGTTTGGCCACTAGATGGAGCCCAATGACCACATTTGAAAGGGGCCAAATGCTCATTTATGCAGGGTGATGATTTGAGTAGCAAATAAATTGGGTAAAAATGTTATTAAAAGTCAAAAGACTAAGAGTTTAATCCTGTAAGTTTGAGGGTGTGTCCAGGGATGTATCTTGACAGTTTGAATGAAATGTGAATAAAATGAGGCCAAAAATCAGGGACTTATAGGGAGTTCTTATAGTGTTTTACAATCAAATTTTGTTTATAACTTTTTGAAAATTAAATATATATTTGGAAAAGGAATTGAAAAGATTATGTTGATTGTAAGAAGAACAAAAATATCCTGACACAGGCTAATATAAATTTCCACCACATGAACCATTTAATTTAGGAGTAAATAAGTTTAAAATAGGAATCAGTTGTGGTGACCACTTCAGAACACAGGGTTAACACAGAGCAGCTAAAGATTAAGTTTGGCCACTAGATGGAGCCCAATGACCACATTTGAAAGGAGCCAAATGCTCATTTATGCAGGGTGATGATTTGATTAGCAAAAAAATTAGGAAAAAATGTTATTAAAAGTCAAAAGACTAAGAGTTTAATCCTGTAAGTTTGAGGCTGTGTCCAGGGATGTATCTTGACAGTTTGAATGAAATTTGAATGAAATGAGGCCAAAAATCAGGGACTTGTAGGGACTAGTTCATTCATGAAGCCAATTTAGAGTTTTACAGTAAACCTGTAAGACATCATTGTAAATAGGAGCTTGCCCTTAGAAATGGTGCTTGCTGAAGATGTTTGTGATGTTTTTGTGCAGTTGTTTTGAAAAATAAAATAAAGGGGGAGGAGCTATTTCTCACAGATTAAAACTCTTAATTTCCTGTCGCCAATAGGAGGAGCCTTACTTTGCGTGAATGAAAGTCATATGGCTGCATTCAGGCTTGGACACTGAACTTTTGTGTGTGTTTTGGTCAGGATCTGACTTTGTACAAGAATGTTATTATCAAGGAATTGTGTCTCTAAAGTAATGGTCAACTCTGTGTAGTTTCGGTGTTTCCAGTAGGGGGCGCTGTACATTGAAACTTACATGGACTCAGGCTGTGACAGCGAACATACGTGTGCACTTTGGTCTGGATCTGACTTTGCGAACCAGAGATAAAGAGGTTTGATTGTTAAAAAAATGGTCAAATCTGATCGCTGTTTGTGGCCACGCCCTTCCACCCAGGAAAAATTCAAAAATACCTTTGGTGCATTTGAGTGTCTTGTACACATACATGCAGTTTGGAGCTGATCGGAAAAAATACATTGGAGTTATTAGCAGAATTAGCTACTGAGCTCGAACAGGAAGTTGAACTTTGTCGTACAATTCCGAAGTGGTGAAACTTTTTTTGGTATAAAGTGGTACAAAATGTTTTGAAGCTTTTAACTTCTGTCAGAACATTGCACTAAAACACTGAACAAAAACCAACATACACTGCCTGGCCAAAAAAAAGTCACCAAAAAAAAAAGGTCATACACTCTAATATTTCATTGGACCGCCTTTAGCTTTGATTACAGCACGCATTCGCTGTGGCATTGCTTCAATAAGCTTCTGCAATGTCACAAGATTTATTTCCATCCAGTGTTGCATTAATTTTTCACCAAGATCTTGCATTGATTATGGTAGAGTCTGACCGCTGCGCAAAGCCCTTTCCAGCACATCCCAAAGATTCTCAATGGGGTTAAGGTCTGGACTCTGTGGGGGCCAATCCATGTATGAAATAGATGTCTCATGCTCCCTGAACCACTCTTTCACGGTTTGAGCCCGATGAATCCTGGCATTGTCATCTTGGAATATGCCCGTGCCATCAGGGAAGAAAAAAATCCATTGATGGAATAACCTGGTCATTCAGTATATTCAGGTAGTCAGCTGACCTCATTCTTTGAGCACATACTGTTGCTGAACCTAGACCTGAGCAACTGCAGCAACCCCAGATCATAACACTGCCCCCACAGGCTTGTACAGTAGGCACTAGGCATGATGGGTGCATCACGTCACCTGCATCTCTTCTTACCCTGATGCGCCCATCACTCTGGAACAGGGTAAATCTGGACTCATCAGACCACATGACCTTTTTCGATTGCTCCAGAGTCCAATCTTTATGCTCCCTAGCGAATTGAAGCCTTTTTTTCCGGCCTCACTGATAAGTGGTTTTCTTAAGGCAACACAGCTGTTCAGTCCCAATCCCTTGAGTTCCCTTCGCATTGTGCGTGTGGAAATGCTCTTACTTTCACTATTAAACATAGCCCTGAGTTCTACTGTTGTTTTTGTTCCATTTGATCTCACCACATGTTTAAGTGATCACCGATCTTGCTTGAAGACGATGGGTCCCCACTATCCTTCCAGTTTTTAATAATGCGTTGAATAGTTCTTAACCCAATTTCAGTAGTTTCTGCAATCTCCTTAGGTGTTTTCTCTGCTTGATGCCAATGACTTGACTCTTCTCAAACAGACTAACATCTTTTCCACGACCAAGGGATGCGTCTTTCCACATGGTTGTTTAGGAAATGAGAAGCAACTCCTTACACCAGTTGGGGTTAAATAACTTGTTGCCAGCTGAAAGATAATTGCCCATGCAGTAATTATCCAATAGAGGCTCGTACCTATTTGCTTAGTTAAATCCAGGTGGCGACTTTTTTTTGGCCTGGCAGTGTATTTCTGTGTTCAACAGTCAGTTTCAAAGCTGCAAATGAAAGTCATCTCTGGTCATGTTTGTATAGCCCTTAGCATAAGCATAATTCATTCTAGTGTGAAACGATGATGTAATCATGAACAAGTGTAACTGTACATTAAGGTTGTCAGGATTAATCGATTTTACGATTACCACAATTATAAAAAGACACGGTAGGTTATTCATAGCAATCTTCGGAAGCCACGATTACCACAGAAATCTCACGCAAGAGCTGCAATGTGAGAGGTGCAATGCGGGAAGTGCAATGCAAGAAGCTGCACGCACAGAGGCACAGGAGGCTGCTGTCTTAAGCCTCGTTTCCACCAAGCAGATCGGTTCGGTTCGTCTCGGTACGGCACGCATTTTGTGGCGTTTCCATAGACTAAAACCGGGACGGGTCCCCTTATAAGCGACCCGTACCGCTCCACTTTTCAGTACCCTTCCGTTGGGGTGCCAAGCCGCTCCAAACCGGCCCCAGGGGTGGAGCTATAATCACTGCAGTACGTTGATTGGTCAAAAGATCGGTAACTTCCTGTGTGACAGCGGTAATAAAGAACGACACACAACCCTGCAGACAGCCTTTCCTGAAACAAAGCTTCACTGCGTTATGGAATAAAGAGCCAGATGCTGATCACTAAGTAGAAGAGTTGCTGGATGTCCCTCATCTTTCTCTTTGTTTACAATGCCGCAAATTTCCTTTTCGCTGTATTTATTCGTGGGTACACTGTGTAGCGCTCAGAGCCCTGCAGTGACGTCACGCGTAACGTAGCTGACGCGGCTCTGGACATCCAGCCCATCAAGCGGGGTACGGTTGGCTGTGGAAACGCGCACAGGATCAAGCTTTACCGATCTGACCCGTACCAAACTGTACTGATCCGTACCAGACTGCCTGGTGGAAACGAGGCTTTAGGAAACAAGTGTGCATAACTTTCTGACTTTGTGTAATGTTGTACGATCAAAACTACAGCAAAGCAGCATCTAATCACCTGTTTTAGTGCGTTTACCTATTTCAACATGACATCTCTGTATCAGAGTTCAGGAGAACGTTAACTGTCAATCATCCTCATCAGCTGACACTTGCACGAGCTACTGAGCTAACATGCTAAACTATTAGCCCCGTTGCGTTAAGGTCTTTTTTTAACATGTGGTTGTTTACTTTTAGGTGTTCAGTTTAATTCTGAGGGTCTTAATAGAGACATTATTTCACTGTTTGTCTTCAGACTAAGTCACTGAGGGCTGTCAGCTGCTGCATAAACACAGACAGCAGTGGAAAGGGTGTGTTTGATTCATCCACCTAGTCTGCCCTGTTTGTGGAACAGCTACTGTGGATGGGTGTCATTTTTCATTAGGAGAGTTCATTAATTTCACAGGTAAACTCTGTGTCATGTAAAGTGCAATACATATACAAAATAAATCCTAATATTACCCCTAATTTTAAAGATAGTGATTCCAGTTTGAGGAGAGAAGCATAAAAAAGCTGATGTTTTTATTAATGTAAATTTTTTCTGTGAAATTTATCCTCAAAGTGCCTTCTGTTCCTAAATTTCTTGATTGATTTTTGTTATATTATATCATTTAATACAAAGGAATATTGAAACCTTTTATTATAAAGGACATCATTACAAACTTTATAAAGACAAAAACCTAAACTCTCTGTTGCTATCTTTTATACTGTTGATAATTGTGAATAATCGTAAAATCGTAATATTTTCTTTCACAGTAATCGTGATTCAAAAAAATTGAAATCGTGTCAGCCCTACTGTACATAAAGACCAGCAGATTGAGAAACCAGGCAGTATTTCCAAACTTTCTGCCAATATGGGTTGAAATAGTAAGATTGAGCTCTGCCTCTGATTGGGTAGAATCTTCACCTTCGTATCTTCTGAACTGCAGGACAGGTAACACCCCCATACAGTGTGTGCAATTAGAACAAATAGCCATTTAGATAGGAGTTTTGAACCAAGCTGTAAACATGTTTTTGTCTGCTGTACAAATCATCTTTCTTGGCTTGTTGTGTCTGTGGTTCCGACTTGTACTCCTGGAGCCAGCCTCAAGAGGACACTTGAGGAACTGCAGATAGCACTGCCTCAAATTTTAGAACATGAGTTAGTTTTAGTGTCAAGTATTTACATTCGTCTTGCACCATCTTGTGAGAGATGCGTTCGGGACAGCCTTTGCTTTTAGCATCCTGTGTTGCATACACACAAGTTCAGGAGTCTTTTCCTAGAGCATGGCCAAAAAAAAAAGAATAAAGTCCCCACCTGAACTTAACTAAACCAATAGGTACAAGCCTCCTATTGGAGAATTACTGCATGGACCATTGGAAAAGATGTTACTCTGTCTAAGGATGGTAGAGAACCATCCTCTGGTTGTAATTTTAGAAATATACCAAGAGGGGCCTGGATGGCCTAGTGGATATGGCTGCGCACCATGAGGTTTGCCCTCAAGCGGGCGGCCTGGGTTCGAATCCGACCTGTGGCCCATTCCCCGCGTGTCACTCCCCACTCTCTCTCCCCTTTCCAACGCTATCTGCTGTCCTCCTCTATCCAATAAAGGCACAAAGGCCAAAAAAATAACTTAAAAAAAAAAAAAAGAAATATATTAAGACAGCTGTTTTATACATTCAGCTTGATGAATAAATCTGAATGAAATATTTAACTTGAACTAAAAAATATGTAACTATATAAAGTGTAGTTTAGAGTAAAAGGTTCGTTTTTAACTTAACTTGATTTAGATTTTCTACTTCTAGATGCAAATTTAATACGGTGATTTAAAGGAGAAATTGAAATACTGAGATATATATATGTAATGTTTCACGTATCCCAATATAGCCAAAAAATATCGAGGTATTAATTTTAGGCCATATCCTGCAGCCCTACTGGTAATATAGAAATCACACCTAACACCAGTTAGGTGTTTTGAGTGTCACACCAAGCATGGAGAAGAGAAAGAAGAGCTGAGGAGTGTCTGAGCACTTAAGACGCATAATTGTTGAAAAATATGCACAATCTTAAGGACACAAGACCATCTCCAGAGATCTTAAAGTTCCTTTGTCTATTGTGCGTAACATTATCAAAAAGTTTATTCACCATACAACTGTGGATAATCTCCCTGAATGAGGATTGAAGAGAAAAACTAACAAAAGAATGCAACACAGTATAGTTCAAATGGTGGATAAACATACTCAGTCAACATCCACACAAATTCAAACTGTCCTGCAGACCCAGGGTGCAGAAGTTTCAGCTCTGGCCATACGCCGTCATCTGAATGAGAAGAAGCGCTATGACAGAAGACCAAGGAGAACCCCACTGCTGACTAAAAGACATAAAAAAGACTTGAGTTTGCAAAATGTACCTTAGTAAGCCTCAATCCTTCAAGGAGAACATTTTGCGGACAGACGAGACTTAAGTAGAGCTTTTTGGAAAAGCATGTCATTCTGCTGTTTACAGAAAACAGAATGAGGTCTACAAAGAAAAAAACACAGTGCCTACAGTCAAACATGGTAGAGGTTCAATAATGTTTTGGGGCTGTTTTGCTGCCTCTGGCACTGGATGCCTTGACAGTGTGAAAGGAGTCATGAAATCTGGAGATGATCAAAATCTTTTAGGCCACAATGTAGAACCTTGTGTCAGAAAGCTGGGTCTGTGTAGGAGGTCATGGATGTTCCAGCGGGACAATGACAATGGTTGGAGACAAAGTGGAGAGTTCTGAAGTTCATATCTTTCAACAACTTTGCGTCTCAAGTGCTCCGACATTTCAGTTCTTGTGTCTATTTTCCATTCTTGGTGTGATACACAAAGGCACACAACACAAAGGTTGGGTCAACTTTTATACATTCTAACTGACATCAGGTGTGATTTCTATAATACAAGAACCTGTTACTTGCCACAGCTGAGTTAAAACAAAGTTCACCTGCTTGAAATTAAATGATTTACCCATACTTCTGAAACGGTGCCAATAATTTTGTCCAGCCCAAATTTTGTGTTTTGTGTTAAATTGTGTCAATTTTGGCTTTTTTCTTCATTTTTTTTGTTTTTCTAATGCACATCAAGGGAATATACACATTCATACCAAAAACATTTGCAATTGTAACAGTTTTTGGGAGAATTGGTGTATTTTCTGGAAAATTCCAAGGCTGCCAATGCTTTCATCAATGACTGTATAAGCCTGTGGGGACAGTACTACGATCTGGGGTAGTCGCAGTTGCTCAGGTCTAGGTTCAGCAACATTTTGTGCCGAAAGAATGAGGTCAGCTGACTACATGAATAAACTGCATGACTATTTTATTCAATCAGTGGATTTCTTCTTCCTTCATGGCATGGGCATATTCCAGGATAACAATGTCAGGATTCATGGGGCTCAAATTGTGAAAGAGTGGTTCAGGGAGCATGACACCTATAGTTCACACATGCATTGGCCACCACAGAGTCCGGACCTTAACCTCATTGAAAATCCTTGGGATGTGGAGAAGGCTTTGAGCAGGGGAAAGGCTCTCCCATCATCAATACAAGATCTTGTGAAAAATTAATGCAACGCTGGATGGAAATAAATCTTGTGACATTGCAAAAGCTTATCTATACAATGCCAGAGCAAATGTGTGCTGTAATTAAAGCTAAATCCTTTTTTGGTGGGGACTTTTCCTTTGGCAGTGTGTATATGATGACTTCACCATCAAAACTACAAAGCTAGCTGAACTGAGTGAAATGGACCGAAAATGCTCAAAACACATTTTAGACATTATGTTTCACTATTTATTATGTTGAAACAAAACAAAGAAGGTGGCAGCTTCACTTTTGACCTCTTAAGCAAAGATTATGTCTGGGTCTGACCCTCAGCTTCTACATGCCGTCCCTCTCCTTCTATCCTTCTTGCAGTGTGTTGATTTCATTTCATAGTCTCTGTCTACTTTCATACAGAGAGATCCATCCACCCACGCCCAGAGAGCCTCCCTTGTCCTCCACCCTGTCCCCCAGCTCCGAGGACTCGGGTCTAGAGGACTCGTCGTACCGCAGTCCTCTGGAGGAGCCTGAGACTGCAGTGGAGAGAGAGATTCGACTCACTCTGGAGAGAGAGGAGAGACATCGCAGGGAGAGAGGGCTGATTTCTCAGGGCCTGAACATATCCAGGTAACCAAAAACAACTGGAAAGAGGTTTAAAGGGCCCATATTATGTAAAATTCACTTTTGAATGGTTTTCTAGCAGTAATATGCATCCTCAGCCTGTCTACAAACCCCCCGGAAATGAGAAAATTCTCTCCTCTCCCTCTCTTGCCTGCTCTTCTTTTCAGAAAATGTATGCTCAAACAGGTGGATTGGAACAAGTGCCCCCCATGAGGTCATGGGGGGAAATAACTCTGTCCTATCTCCTCCCTCCTCCGGTTTGATTGGCCACCCACCTCCCTGCCTCCAGAGAGGCCTCTCTGGAGGCAGGGAGGGGCGTGGCTTGTGCTGAAGGAGGGACAGCCCACAGAAAGAGCATGTTCTCAGTAGAGCTGACTGGAGAGAGTGTTTCAGGCTGGCTGAAGTGAAGGAAAAAAATATTTTTTTTAGACAAAAAAATTCAAATTGACTATTCTGGGACCTCTGAGACATGTATTAACCTGCTGAAAAGGGGCATAATATGGGACCTTTAAGGACAAAGGAGGGCTTGAAGGGAATGAAGGGAAATAGTCTGTTACTGATACAGTCTCCCCTGAATAAGACAACCTAGCACATTTATTGTAACTTACTCTTAACAATCGCCACTTTCCATCCTGTAACCTGATCTGTTGAAGTTCTAAAGATTCCTGGTGAGACTGATCTGTTGATGTTTTTCTGGTTGTGTTCAGACCATCCACCCTGCAGACATCACGGTCTCCACCCAGACCCCCAGCCTGCCGCACACCAACCCTGTCCATCTCCTCCTCCCCCTCCTGCTCCTCTTCCCTCCCACGGTCCAGCTACCATGAGATGACGGCCAATAATGTCATCATCCTGGAGCCTGACTGCTCTAGCCCCACCTCCAGGACACGCCTGATCACCTCTGCCATTGGGGGGATCTCTGATTGGCCACTGAGTAAGGATGTAGTATCATCTGGCAATGTAATTGTGGTGGAAACATCCAATCTGATCATTCGCAGCGCCTCTGAGTTCTGCCTGAGCTCCGCCCCAGTGTCCATGGAAACACAGGAAAGCACCTTCACGTCCAATCCCTTCTTCAAGCTTCGATCCCTGAGCAGCCAGTCTCTGGTGGAGCAGGAGATCCGCATGGTGAGGCAGAGGGAGGAGGAGTGGAGGAGGCAGAGGGATGAGATGTGGAGAAGGAGGAGGGAGGAAGAGTGGAAGAAGGGAAGGGAGAGGTATGACACTGTGCTGGTGTCACCAGGCCCAAACGACAGCATCAGCTACACTGGTGAGTGTCCTAAAATCTGTTCTTTAACACTCTTAACATCACACATTGAAACACACTCTGAAACATGCTCTTTAACACACTCTGAAATACACTCTGAAGCATGGTCTTAAACATACTCTGAGACACTCTCTGAAACATGCTCTTAAACTTACTCTGTTAAAACACATTTCTTCAGGCCCTGAAGCAAACGCTGAAAATGGCTATGAAATATGCCTTGAAACACACTGAAACATACCCTGAAAAATGCACTGAAACTCACTCTGAAACTAACTTTTGAAGCAGGCTTTGAAACACTCTCTGAAACGTGCTCTTAAACAATCTGAAACACACTCTGAAAATTGCTATGAAACATGCTTTGATAGGCCTCTGAAACGTGCTTGAAAACATGCTCTGAAACATTCCCTGAAACCCGTTTTGAAGCATATTTCAAAACACTCTGAAACATACTCCAGAACACCCTTGCACATGCTCTGAAAAAGCTCTAAAACACACTTTGAAACACCCTTGAAACATGCTCTTAAAAACGTGTGAAACACACTGAAATGTTCTCTGATACATGCTCTTAAACACTCCCTGAGACATTATGAAACATATTTTGAAACGCTCTGAAACACACTTGACTCACGCTCTGAAACATACTCTGAACCTCTCATGCTGTCATCAGGAGACATGGAGATGTACAGCTGTGTGTCATCCGCATCGGTGTGGAAAACAATACCATGCCTCCTGATGACACTTCCCAGAGGGAGTATATACAAATTAAAAAAGTAGTGGGCCTAAAATTGAGCCTTGGGGAACACCACAATTAATACCATGGATTCCTGAGGGGCAAGTGTCCAGACTTACCAGAAATTTTCTAGCTGGGAGATAGGAACTGAACCATTGAAGGGCAGTACCAGAGAGGCCCACCAGGTGTTTTAGTCTGTGTAGGAGAATCCTGTGATCTACTGTTTCAAATGCTGCTCTAAGATCCAGTAGCACAAGGACTGTAAGCTTGTGCAAGTCTAACCCCCAATTCACACATAAAGCTTCTGCGTCACAGAACGGCAGCACCGGGCACTGTGCTGCACTTAGCCCCCACTCTTTTCAATTAGAGCATTCACACAGCTTGCGCTGTGGGACGGCTGCACTGCGAGCCACCAATGGCGGTCGCGGCTTTTACGCTGCAAGTCTATTTTTTGCCGACGGCGCTGCAGACATAAGACATTCTCCACATCACTCCAACACCGTGTCACCTACATCTGGGTGAAATTTGAGCTCTCTAAGTAAAACTTTGTAGGAGTTAGAGAGCTTTTAGTCTCAGCAAATACAGCAGATGCATCCCTGTCTTCAAACTCACTATTCGTGAGTCTTTGCGTGAATAAAACTGCTTCCTCAGCACTCAGTGTCTTCATTGTAGTCAATTTTGTTCTGTCTGTGAAAAGATTCGCCAAATATCCTCAAATTATGGCTCTCGGTCACGGATTGTACCGCTACTGATGCGCAGATGATAATATATTATTATGCGCAGCATAAAGGAGAGCTTTCTGACAATTTAACTTGCTACAAATGGCTTTGTGTGAACGATAAGGCTATTGGTTACTGCACATGTGATTGACAAGGCTTACAGCCAATAAACAAGACAGTTAGGCAGGATTTTTCGCAGCTCCTCGGATTGCTATTGTTCCTTGAAGTGGAGAGCAGTTGTTGTATAACTCAGGCTCAAATCTCCGTGTATCGAGACGAGGACACTTCTGTTGTGTAGCCGGAAGTCTAGGGAAATAAAACACATCCAGCTTTGCCAGATTCACTTTGAGGAGGAAATGCTCTAAGACTGTGAAGCTGCTGTTATTGATGAGAACGGACACAACAGACAGACAAACAATGGACTTTACAGGAGAAATTTCACCACTTGGAATAATTTGATGAAACAACACCTTTGATATATTTGAAGTCTGGATTCCTCTGGTGGAAAGCAGAGTTAATGTTCGAGGTGGGGGCTTCAGACGAGACTTCAGGACCCCAACAGGTATGACGTCACCGCTGTTGTGATTGCCATAAGAGCGATTCCTTCATTAATTGCTTTTTGTCGGTCGAGTAAACAGTAAAACAAAATGTGAAGAATCTAAGCTTTTAAAAACAGAGTAGTGTTCTGATGTTCAAGGAAGATTTCGTGTTTATACTTTGATGACGTCAGAGGAATGGCGAATGGTGCACCAGCGGGAACTTAAAAGGTTAAGAGCTTAACTTCAAAGAATCCATAAAAGGTTTTAAAGAGGTGATGTGGGAATTGGGCCTAAAAGGAGGGTTGTTGGTTTTGCTTGGGTGATATCTCTACCAAGCATTTCAGCATCAACCAGGACAAAACTGTCCAGTGTGTTCACAGGTAAAGACATGCTTTCTACTTATTTAAAAACAGTATTTTGATTGGATTAAATATAGGATGGTATAGAATCACTTTTACCTCTGAAGTGGTCTGTAAAGTCTTCACAAAGAGAGTTGGTAGGAGTGATTTGATGTCTGTTTAAATTAGGGTTGACAAAAAGATCCAAGGCCTAAAAAGGATTTTTATTGTCTTTGATCATGTTTGTGTTACAGGTACAGGGTGGTACCAAGTGAACAGATAATATGATTCTGCAAAAGGAGAAATGAATTTCAGACACGCTTTTACTTCTTTTCGTCTCAGCCTCGCTCTGCAGAATGAGGCAGGTTGACGTGAAAAGTCGTAAAGCGACTGCTGCAAAAACATTTTCACAGGTACTGCAAAGTGTGATACTGCCACCTACTGGCCATTGACAGAAAACAACTGTCTGTTAAGATAATGGGAAAAATCAAAGCTAAACCTTCCAAAAAAGTGTATACTTGACACATTACAGCATGTTAGCATCTCATGCAAAATGAAAACATATATCACAATTGTGACAACACAATGGTGGCATCACATTTGCGAAGTAAGTGGTTCTTGCACGTCTGAGAGCATTATTGTATGTCTTTAGTTGCACACAGTATATTGAATGACTGATCGTGATTAGGGACTTGGGCTTGACACGAGCCCCTATTACTCTCCCATTTTCATCTTCCAGACACTTTTTCGCTGTGCTTCTCCTCCTAGGCTTTGAGAAAACCCCCACAAATTATATATCAAAACAAGCGGCTCGCTCATGACAAGGGCTATGAATTTTCTCTTACATTACTCAAATTTTGGCTGAGTTATTCAGGAAGAACCTAGAAAAAGTCAATGGAAAAATGAATGGGAATCTCCAAAATAACAGTTTTCCCTGCACTTCTGCCTTGCCATACTTTCACCCAGAGAGTTCATTCAAACTACAAAACGCAGCTATTGTTATAGTCTGGGGATTTTGTCTCATGTTCACCCTCCATATGCACTTTTCTTCCTGGGCTCACCTCTCTTCCTCTGCGAAACATGCTGCTTATATAAATTTCAGATCTCATACATAAATTTCATCATTGCATCCATACACTTCTTTAATTTACAGGGGAATCATATTCTTAGTCCACAACCAAGAACACTGTTTTCTTTTGTTTTGTGCTCCTTTTATTTCCCTTTATAGACTTCTCACTTTCACTGAGGTGACATGGTCATACTGTTATGTTTGTAAAAAAATAATAAAGACATAAAGTGCTACTGTTTGTCACTATTGTACATAATTGGTCTTTAACTGAGGATAGAAGATGCCACAATATGCAGCTCAAGGCTGTTGTTTACCTCCGTTGTCATGCTTCTCGACATCGAGCCGCTGTATCTCTGTAATCAAATCTTTTGAAAGCTTTGTCCTTCAGAAAGGCTGCGATGGCACATTCTTATAAAACGTTCATTAATTATTATAATTATGTATGAGCAGGGTTACGTGGTGCGTTCCTCTCTAGGTCCGATAATCTTGAAAAACCCTGCGGTGTGTGCTGGTCATTATTTTCAAATCTTGTATTCAAGGATTCAAGAAGTTTTATTGTCATTCATCACATGTAAAACATGGATGGAATGAAATTTGGTTACCCTGGTCTTAGAGCAAGCCCAATTGTAGAAATGAGAATACTAATGGGGGCCACCAGAATTCAACAGTCTCACAGCTTCGGGAAAGAAGCTGTTCCTCAGTCTTGAAGTCCTGCTCTTGATGCTCTGCAGCCTCCTGCCTGAGGGGAGAGGGACAAACAGAGCATGTGCGAGATGGGTGAGGATCCTCTGTGGATCTATTTTTCCTGTAGGTGTACTGGTGTGGGTCCACTGTGGTGCCGATTGAGTCTTTGATGCGGGCCATGACCAATCTCTCGAAGCACTTCATGACTATCGGGGTGAGGGCGATTGGCCGATTGTCATTTAGGCCTGTCACAGTGGTGGTTTTGGGAATGGGGATTATTGTTGTCATCTTCAGGCAGGTGGGGCAGATGCATGTGTGAGGGAGGTGTTAAAAATGTCCGTCAGCACCTCAGCGAGCTGGTCTGCACAGCCCTTTAGCACCCGCTCAGAGATTGTGTGAGTGTTCAAGATTTCAGGTAGGGTAATTAGTTAAAATTCTCCTAATGTGTGTGACACAAACCAATTTCAGAATTTTATAAGATTTTTATAATCTTGTTGTGTGAGCCAGGCTTAAGAAACGAGAGATGGGAACTTTTGCTGTGGTCGGCCAGACCACTTTGCCGCGGGACAGTTGCACTTGACAACTGGAGTTTAAAGATGGATAGTTGGCTAGCAACTGGGAGAATCAAAAGGAAAGACAGAGAAAGGACCGATAATGAATTGACAGGTGCTCTCTCTGTCGTCAAACAAAAAAGAAGAGGCCAGAGGAAGTACAGTAGCGAGTACTGAGCGCTGGGATTTTTTTGGACGGGCACAGAAGTTGAACAGCTAACCACAACCGTTGTGCGTTGTGTGCGCCGAGATTTTGTCTGACGAAGCCCTGAAGTCATGTACACTATGCCGTCACCTCGAGACAAAACATGGACAGTACAGAACCAAGCCACTGGACTTCTTTGAGAACAAGCTCAGAGAATATCAGAGTAAAAAGAAGGGAATATTAAAATTAAAAGGAAGGTAATCGAATGTATGAGGAGCGAGAACACGAAGGCTGTGGAAGCATTCTTTCGGGTCTCCCAGCTCATCGCCAAGGTGGGAAAACCACACACCATCAGCAAGGATTTTATTCCTCTCACAGCAAAACAGATCGTTGAGGTGATGCTGGGTGAGAAAGCCGTGAAGCCTATCAATCTCGTCTCACTGTCAGATAATACAGTCAAATGAAGGACTGATATCATGGCAGACAACGTATCCGAACAGCTGATCCAGGCCATAAAAGAGAGCTGCTTCTACGCACTCCAACTGGATGAATCCACCGACATTGGGAGTCTGTCAAACCTGCTTGCCTTTGTGCGGTATGAAAAGAGTGATGAGATTAAAGAAGATTTTTTATTTTGTAAAGCTCTGCCGACCCGTTCAACTGCTGAGGCCATTTTTGATACTTTGGATACATTTATTGTTGCCAATAGGATTGACTAGTCCAAATGTGTGGGAGTTAGCACCGATGGAGCTCATGCTATGCTGGGGCAACACAGCAGAGTTGTGTGGCGTGTGAAAGAAGTGGCTCCGCAAGCAGCATCTGTCCACTGCAGCATACATTGCAAAGCACTGGCAACAAAGTATATGCCCCGGGATTTAAAGACTGTTTTAGATGAGGCAGTAGAAGCAGTCAACTTTATCAAGAGCCGTCCTCTGCAAACATGTTTGTGTGTGTTTTTC
Source organism: Thalassoma bifasciatum (assembly GCA_008086565.1). NCBI lineage: Eukaryota > Metazoa > Chordata > Actinopteri > Labriformes > Labridae > Thalassoma > Thalassoma bifasciatum. The sequence continues at coordinate 54,982 of RPOG01002247.1, read as the reverse complement.
ATGGACACAAAGCTTGAACTTGCACACCACTTTAGTGATTTTGAGTGGTTGTCTAAGTTGGGTTACCTGGCCAATATTTTTAGCCACTTAAATGGACTTGATCTTGCTCTTCAGGGGACAGCAGTGAACATGTTTAATGTCCAGAATAAAGTGGAAGCGACCATAAGAAAACTGGCGCTGTGGACTAAGCGTGTCGACCAGTCAAACTATGACTCATTTGAAAATCTGGCCGATTTTCTGGCCAAGGAACAGATGCAGCTTCCTGTCACCGTGAGCACCTGCAAGGCTTGAGGATTCAGCTGCGTGCATACTTCCCCAGCCTTGATGTGCAGTTTGACTGGATAGAAAACCCATTCGCCAGTCACAGTGACAGGGCCCCCACTGCCCTTAGTGCCCAGGAGCAGGATAGCCTCGTGGATCTCTCCTGTGACACCGCGCTGAAGCTGGTCTTCTCACAGAAGCACCTGACAAAATTTTGGATTCATGTTGCTCCTGAGTATCCTGGTCTAGCCAACAGAGCTTTGAGATCCCTGATGCCTTTCCCGACAACGTACCTATGTGAGACGAGGTTTTCTGCACTTGTGGCATTAAAAACTAAGTACAGGAACAAACTGAATGTTGAGCCAGATCTTCAACTGAAACTATCATCTATTGTGCCAGACATCAAGCATCTGGTAGCCACCATGCAGCACCAGCCGTCCCATTAGGTGAGCCATCTTTACAGCTTTGTAAGAGTTTTAGTTTTAGTTTCGTTACGCTTATTCCTCGTGTGTAAATACTTCTCTTTTGCCAAAGCCTAATATTACATTCTGTGGGCTACAATACTTTTTTTTGTAGGCTCATGATTAAATATAAAAATACAACTTGTATAATTTTTCACTGATGAGCTGTGGAAATGTGTCGGGGATGGAAGCCCTGGTTGGCAGAGCTTGCCTTTATAGCGCGGACGCATGCGCTCTTCGTATGCAAGGAGTCAGGAGGGGAATCCACCGAAAATTAAATGTGTTTTGGCCTGTACTGATATTCAGGTATTGGTTGTGTTCTGTGATATTTTTTGTCAAACACCAACATGTAATCTTAATATAATCAACTGCAGTTTTTATTTCAAAAAGGAAAAAGCCACAAGTAAGCATGCAATGTTCTTATTTTGTTTCTTTTTTGTTAATGCTTTTACTTAAATTGAAGTTTCATCTGGCTAGACTAAAGTAAAATTTACATGACATTTATGTCAGGTTTGTGTTTAGTGAGCCTATCGATTTAATGGGCTTCCTTTTACCTCTGGATTTTGTTTGGAAATGATATTGGGTGTGCAATCATTTGAAAATGAATTTTTCCGCCATTGAAGGATACCGTTATTTATGAATCATTTGTTAATAAGGCTGTTGGTGACAGCCCCTTGCTTGTCATTTCTGATATCTGTGTGGTGCTGAAGGACAGCTCCTTAAAAAGAAAAAAGGGAAAAAAATGTGAAAACTATAATACTGGAGGTGTTGCAACATGTAACTGTGTCAGCATTGTGGAGCTTCTGACATGTTTCTTCTGTATACAGTTCAGTCTTTTATGTTCCAGCATCAATAAAAAAGTGCTTTGAATAAGCATTATATGACCTCTGTATTGACAAGGTATTAGGTGGGCCGATTACACGATTACACTGTAAGTGGCATGGACTTCTGCTAAAAACTCAGAAAACTCATTGATAAAAGTAGTGTCATGTCTTGGTGGTCTGTAAACAGTAATGCAAAGAAATGAGGGTCTGTTTAAAACAACCACATGATGTTTGGAGGTTGTGTACTGATCAAATTGGATTTCTTGTACATTAAGAGATTTCTTGGTTATTGATGCAGTACCGCCACCTTTCCCGCTACTTGTATGTGAGAAAGTGAAGTTAGAATCCAGGGGTAGGCCTCAGTGAGAACAGCTGGCACATCTGTGCCCTGCCCGCTTCATTTAAGAACAAACAGTTAACCCTACTCGCTGAAATAAGATCATTGATGATAAAAGACTTATTCAAAAGGGAGGGTACATTAAAAAGTGCTGTGTTGATGGTGAAAGGGGACCTGCAGACTGTATTGGTGGATGGTTGATTGTTTGGAAGAGGTCTGAAGTTATTTACGTTCACAGAGCGAGTATAGTGGAACCTGGTTTTATCTCATTGAGTGATGACAACAGGGATGGGTGAGTTATTAGTGACAATAGAGGGCCCAAGTCCAGTGTTGTGTTTTTCAGAGGGGGAACTAAAAACATAGGAAGTGGGACCAGGGGGACAACGGTCAGTGGTGGACAGGTCAGTCTGGACAGGTTTGGGGCAGTAGGAGGAGAGTTCAGGGTAAATGAAGCCCATCAGACCCAAAACCCAGACCCAGTCTTCTTTCCCAAAAAACATCAAAATTGTTGATAAAGCCTGTGTTGTGGGCGATACAGACAGAGGAGAACATGGTGCTCAGGCTCAGTTATCTACTGAAGTGTCCTACGCTCCTGGCACTGGTGGGGCTTGGGCTGGGCGGTGTGACCAAAAATTGATATTACAGTATTTTTCCAAAATTATAGCACTTTCACGGTATTTGATGGGTTTTTTTTGTTTTTGTTTTTTGCATGCATGAATGGGTCTTAAACTAATTTTCTTATCATTTAGAAAATGATAACTGCAGTAAATTGGCTTAGAATTACATATTTTACAGTCATGAGGAGTGAGTGTTGCAGAAGAATATTACTATCCACTGTCTAGACTATATTATACTATTATGAACACAGGTTTGAATGGCCCCACAAAATGCTGCTGTTCACAAAGAGGTGGCACTTGTAATTCTAATGAAGTTAAGGAATCAGAATGCATGACAGTTAAAATACAGAACCTTTTATTGTGCAAGTTTTGCAACTTGACAAAGGGACTTGTCAAGTTGCACAACAGTTTTACAGTCCTGCCTCTAAAAAAAGTTGAGTAGAATGTGCAGGCAAAAATTGTGAGAAAAACAAAACAGGTCATAGAAATGTAAACTAAGATTGTCCTTAGTCACGTAGAAGTGATGCATAAATTCAGCGCAGGAAAGATCAAGCGGGACAAGAAGTTGTACCCATAAACCATCAAAAAGGAGACTGTGACTTTCAAAATAAAACAAACTGTGTCAAAATTAGATCATATTTAACTTGATTATGGACATAATGAGTAAAGGAACGCCAGGAGTCAACAGGTTTAAGGTCTTACTAGGGCTGTTTAGAAAGAAGAGAAGAGAAGAGTCATTTCATCTCTCTAAATTGATTCTGCAGCCCAACATGAACAAATAGAGACTAATCTGGGAAGCTCCTGAACTCCTTGATCTCGCAACAACAACTCTCTGTCAGCCCTGTGGCTCGGCGAATGTACGAGCAGCCAGTGGGAGTTGCTGAATGCAGTCAGCATTCACAGCAACGGAGACTGAATGCAGAATGCAGTTTATTTCAGACGTTACACATGCACGTTGAACACGTTCATGAGCAACACTGCTGTGGCATTTTCTCCGTCCATGTTGTTGACCGCTGTACTCGGCTCTACCGCCTCTACCTGGTTTGTATTGCGTTTCCATTAGCGTGGTACTACGCGGCAGACGCCAGTTTTTAGTACCTACTCTACCCGGGTTCTAAGCGAGTAAAGCCGATACTAAAATGTGACGTCGACGGTCTGCCGGTCACTCATTGGTCAGAGAATGTCCTCACGGAAGCTTCTGACTCTGTACGAATTACTTACAAGCGGCAAACGAATAAGTCCACGATGGTTTTTTAATGACATTTAAATCCAACGGTACAGAACCACACTGAATGAACACAAAATACAGCCCTAAAATACACCTTCAAGATTCCTAAATAAGTTTAAAGTCCTTTTTAAACAGAAAAGAAATTAACAGCAAAGATAATTCGGTCCAAAGAGTCTTTTTGATTAAATCAAAGTTCGTCAGCGCAGGAGTGATCTGTCTGTCAAGAGAGTCTTCAAGCCCCAATCAGTCCATTAATCCACAGGGATCCAAAAAGGAAAAACAGTTTAAAGAAGAATGATTGATCAATAAAAAATCTCTGGTATACCAGGCCCAAAAATCAAAAATCAAAGCGATCTCACTGGATCCAGTGAAGAGTTAATGTCGGTAAGCAGCTCCTTTGTTTCCCTCTGTGTGCATGCAGCACAAGGCTGTTATTTACCTCTGCTCCTGTGTCATGCCGCCCGACATTGAGCCGCTATATTACTTTAATGAAATCTTTTGAAATCTTTCTTTTTTTTCCTCTAAAGACCACGGTGGCACATATGTTAGTGCACAATTATGTTTGTGTCGCGTTATAGATGACATGCACGCACTTCTGTGCAGCACTTTAGTGCAGCTGTGTTTTAAGATCCACGCCCACCGTGAGTCTGAAGTTGGGCTAGTGGAAAAGCTAACTGTGTAGAGCTGAGCCGAGCTGAGTGGGGCTGGAATTGTACAGTGGAAAAGTGCCAATAGAGACAGCACAAGACAGAGAGCAGCGAACAGGGAAGATAGGAGCAGGGAGGGAGCAAGGGAAAAGGCCTCCGCCCTCACAGAGTGCAAGGAAGAGAACTTGTTGCTGAGTTGGACGGCGTCCATACCTGTCATTCTAGGAGCCTGCTGTTAGCTCAAGCTCAGTCGTTAAAGGCCTAAGGGCTGCCTGCTAGCTGCACTTGGAGAGAGAGCTCCCGCTTTTATCTGGTTTTAAAGGTTCTTATCGTTTTTAATGCTCTGAACCTTGGACAAAGGTTTACTTTTGACTTTTGTTTTAACTGGATTTAAAGTTTTAGCCATCAGACTCGGGGTTTACGCTTTTTAACGAGTGAGCTAATGCTAACAGCTAGCATGGCAACCATGGACCATGGACGCCGTCACTATGGACGCCTCCTTACCTGCCGAGGTGGGATGGCAGCTTCGGAAAGCACAGAAAAAGATAGCTGACCTTCTGGAGGACAGTGGGCAGCTATCCGATGAGCTGCAGAGGAAGGATTCTCTGCTAGCTACTTTTAAATCCCGGCTTCCGACGTTGTCAAATGCTGCGTCCCTGCTAATGGACACCACAGCCTTCCCTCCACTGACGGATGCCTTCCCCCCGTCCGGGAGAGGTCCAGCGCCGGGCCACCCGCCTCCCTCCTCTGGCCCCTCAACCCAGCGGAAGCGGCTCCTCCGGGAAGCGGTGCGTTGGCACTCCAGGCGTCCTGCTCCCCCCGCTCCCGAGGGTGACCACGGTGACCATCCAGTCACCCCCCAGGAACAACAGGCCTTGACCCTCGTCATCGGGGGATTCCATCATTCGGAGCGTCCGCCTGAGAGGGGCTTTCACCCTCTGCTTCCCGGGCGCCTCCTTGACGGATATTACGGAGAACGTTCCGAGCGTCCTGAGTTCACACCCGCAGGTAAAAAGGGTCATTATCCACGTTGGCACAAACGACACCTCCAGACAGCAGTCTGAGATCCTAAAACGGGATTTTAAGCAGCTTTTTAACAGACTCTCTCAGCGCCAGCTGAGTGTTTTTATCTCTGGCCCCACCCCCACCTGCAGCAGAGGCGTAGGGCGCTTCAGTCGATTACTGAGCCTGAACACCTGGCTCTCCTCTGCCTGCAGCACCCACGGCTTAGGTTTTATTGACAATTTCGACGTCTTCTGGGAGAGGAGACACCTTTTTGAGTCAGATGGTCTTCTCCCTTGAATCGGGCTGGCTCCCGCGTGCTGTCTGCCAACCTGGCATATGGTGTGCTGCACGCCCACCCCACACTCTCCTCCCACTGCCCCAAACCTGCACAGACTGACCTGTCCGCCACCTACTGATGTCCCCCTGGTCCCACTTCCTATGTTTTTAGTTCCCCCTCTGTAAAACAAAACACCGGACTTGGGCCCTCCACTGTCATAAACAACTCACCCATCCCAGTTATAATCAGTCATCGAAAAATAACCAGGTTCCATCATCCCCACTCTGTGAACTTCAATAACCTCAGGCCTCTCCCAGAACACCATCCATCCTCCCATACAGTCTGCAGGTCACCTGTCACTATCAATATGGCACTGCTGAATGTCCGCTCTCTTTTAAATAAGTCTTTTATTATCAATGATTTTATTTCAGATAACAAGGTTGACTGTCTGTTCTTAACTGAAACGTGGCCGGGTACAGACGTGCCAGTTATTCTCACTGAGGCCTCCCCTCCAGATTTCAACTTCAATTTTTCCCTTAGAAGTGGCAGGAAAGGTGGTGGTACTGCCTCAATAACCAAGAAAGGACTCAACATGAAAGAAATCAAATTTGAGCAGTACCCTACCTTTGAGCATCATGCGGTTGTTTTTAGCAGTCCCACAATTCTCTGCATTACAGTTTACAGACCACCAGGACATGATGCTGCTTTTATCAGTGAGTTTTCTGAGTTTTTAGCAATAATCCATGCCACTTACAGCTTTATAATTTTATCTGGTGATTTTAATCTGCACATAGATAATCCATCTAATCCCATGACTAAGGAGTTTTTAAATTTACTGACTTACTTGGATTTTAAACAGCATGTCACACAGCCAACTCACAACAGAAGACACACTCTGGATTTAATCATCAGTTATGGCCTGTCGGTCAGTGTGTCCTCTGTTGTTGAGTTGGCTGTGTCTGACCATTTCTGTGTGTTTTTTAATGTCACCACTTTTATTCAGCGGGGGGCCTCTGTGCGAACTGTCAGGAAACGCTATTTTACTATTTTACCTCTGAAGTGGCAGCAAATTTTATCAAAATAGTGGGTAAACATCCTCCAGCCACCACACCTGCATCCTGTGATTTTATCATTGAACATTTTATCAATAAACTTCAATCAGCACAAGATTGATTTATTGCTGCCCCACTACAAACAAAAAAGGTACTGCCTAAGCGCAACCCCCCCGTGGAGAAATGAAGAAACGATAAATCTTAAAAGGAATTGCAGGGTGGCTGAAAGGAAATGGAGGAAAAATAAATTAATAATTAACAAACAACTATACTGTGAGCAACTAAGGGTATACAATAAGGCTCTCAGACATGCAAGGACTAGTTATTTTACAAATATGATTAGAGATCACAAAAACAACCCCAGAGTCCTTTTTAGGACCATTGATCTTTTAATCAACCCTGATTTTAACAGACGACTCACTCCCACTGACTCCCTTTGTGAGCACTTTGCAGTCCACTTCGGAGGTAAAATAGATTCTATACGATCCTCTCTTTTATCTAATCAAAATACTGATTTTAATTCAGTAGAAAGCATGTCTTTACCTGAGGAAACATTGGACAGTTTTGTCCTGGTTGATGCTGAAATGCTTGGTAGAGTTTTCTCCCAAGTAAAACCAACTACCTGCCTTTTAGACCCAATTCCCACATCACTTTTTAAAACCTTTTATGGATTTTTTGAAGTTGAGCTCTTAAATATAGTGAATTGCTCTCTTCAGACTGGGGCTTTCCCTGCTGCCCTTAAAACGGCAGTAGTGAGACCCCTTCTGAAGAAGAACAATTTGGATCCCGACGTTCTTAATAACTACAGACCAGTGTCCAACTTACCATTTTTAAGCAAAATTTTTGAAAAGCTTGTTTTTATTCAGCTAAATGATTTTTTAAACAACCACTCAATTTTTGAGAGATTCCAATCTGGATTTAGGATGAACCACAGTACAGAGACAGCCTTGCTGAAGATCATTAATGATCTCAGGTGTAACTTAGATTCACACAAGCTTCCAGTCCTCGTGCTACTGGATCTTAGCGCAGCTTTCGATACAGTAGATCACAGGATCCTTTTACAGAGACTGAGACACCTGGTGGGCCTCTCTGGTACTGCCCTTCAATGGTTCAGTTCCTATCTCTCAGATCGGAAATTTTTGGTAAGTCTGGACACGTGCTCCTCAGGAATCCATTGTATTAAATGTGGTGTACCCCAAGGCTCAATTTTAGGCCCCATACTTTTTAATTTGTACATGCTCCCTGTGGGAAGTGTCATCAGGAGGCACGGTATTGATTTCCACAGTTATGCAGACGACACACAGCTGTACATCTCCATGTCTCCTGATGACACAGGGCCAATTGATGCCCTTTTTAAATGTATAACAGAAATTCAATCCTGGATGGCAGAAAACTTCCTGCAGCTCAACCCGGACAAGACTGAGGTTTAAATCATCGATCCTAAGGCTCAGGGAGAGAATATACTAACAAAATTGCAAGCACTGGGTTTAAGCCCATCCAATCAAGTTAAGAATCTGGGCGTCATCTTTGACTCTGAGCTCAATTTTATTCCCCACATTAAAAATATAACAAAAACAAGATTTTATCATTTAAAGAACATAGCCAGAGTCCGCCCCTTTCTCTCCCTTCGATTGTGTCTCTGGGATTACGTACGAAAATAGAGGTCAGCATAACTAATAACGTTACGGGACGAAAGACCAGAAGGATTTTCTTTGTAGAGTTCAAATGTTGAGGATGTTTTGAGTCGTCGAGCACACGACTGCTTCTGGTCTTCCGCCCTCGTATAATGTGGCCAAAATTTTAGTGACGTAACCGAGGGACACACAAAATCCTATAATTTTAAGGTTCTTTTAATGGTTTTTAAGTGTCTTAGGGGTCTTGGGCCTTCTTATCTCTCAGAGTTGCTTTTATCATATGAGCCTTCGCGGACCCTGAGATCCTCCGGCACTGGTCTTTTAAAAATACCCAAAGTTAGAACTCGTACTTTCGGTGAGGGGGCTTTTTAACATGTAAAGCACTTTGTGCTACATTTTAATGTATGAAAAGTGCTATAAACATAAAGTTTGATTTCATTTTTTTAATTAAAATCTCAACTCTGATTACTGAAACCTTTTATCCAGGAAAAATAAAAAGTTAAAAATAATAACCACTGTCCAAGGCTCGCAGCATTAAAAGTGCTAAGACGTTTAAAACCACATAAATGCGGGAGCTCTCTCTTCGAGTGCAGCTAGCCGGTAAATAGGGTAGAATTGAGTGGGAGCTAAAGGGGTTAAACACTTTGAAACATGCATGAAACACACTGTACATGACATGCTTAAGAATGCTTTAATAAGTGCTTTGGAAAAACTGCTTTTAACTATATAACATTTTGTCTTAATCTTCCCTGATAAGAAAACTGCGACACACCAGGGCAGGCGGAAAGCACAGGCCACGGGACTATTACCGAAGCCCACTACTCATTCTTATCAGTGATGCCGCTCAAACGAAACCCCCCCTGTTCCCTCAGTTATGAATAAACAAGAGGAAAAAAATCAAGAAGAACCAAAATGCAGGCATCTGCTCAGTTTTATGAAATGTATAATCCAAATTTTACTAAAAACACACCCAACATTTGAAATGGACTGAGGCAAAGCGGAAAAGTGTGCTGTGGTCAGATGAGTCCACATTTCAAATTGTTTTTGGAAATCATGGACATGGTGTTGTCTGGGTAAAAGAGGAAAAAGATCATCCAGATTGTTACCAGTGCATAGTACAAAAGCCAACAACTGTGACAGTATGGGAGTTTGTTGGTGCCCATGGCTTGGGCAACCTACACATCTGTGATGGCACCATCAATGCTAAAAGGTACATCCAGGTTTTTGGAGCAACACATGCTGCCATCCAAGCCACGTCTTTTTCAGGGACATCCCTGCTTATTTCAGCAAAACAATGCCAATCCACATTCTGCAGCTGTTACGTAAAGAGTGTGGGTACTAGACTAGCCTGCCTGCAGTCCAGACCTGTTGCACATTGAAAATGTGTGGCACATTATGAAGCCCAAAAAAAAAAACAATGGAGACCTCAGACTGTTGATCAACAGAAGTCGTACATCAAGCAAGAATGGGAAAGAATTCCAAAGCCTCAACAATTAGTGTCCTCAGTTCCTAAATGTTTCTTGAGTGTTGTTAGAAGGAAAGGTGATGTAGCACAATGGTAAACGCACCCCTGTCCCAGACTTTTTGAAACATGTTGCAGGGATCCATTTCAAAATGAGCAAATATTTGCACAAACATAATAAAGATTTTCGGTTTGAACATTAATTATTTTGTCTTTTTAGTGCATTAAATTGAATATTGTTTGAAGAGGATTTGCAAGTCATTGTATTCTGTTTTTATTTACATTTTACACAATGTCCCAACCTCATTGGAATTGGGGTTGTAGAAATTAATTCATAGGCCTCTTTTTCCTTATTTGACAATCTGTTCAAACAAAAGCATATCAAAACTAATTGTTTGGTTTGTATTCCTCTGTAGTGCCGGAGGTCCCAGACAGGTCACAGAGGAGGGGAAGGAGGGGTAGGTCCTGGGCATTTTACCTTGCTAGGTCAGACAGAACACTGGTGTTCCATCCAACGGGGGAGGAGTTTGTGAGTTGGTATGTGTGTTTAGGTGGGTTTGTGTGCGTGTGGATGTATGGATGTGTGTACGTGGGTGTGTGTGTGTACATGTGTGTGTGTGTGTGTGTGTGTGTGTCACACACAAAATCATTTCTTTCATACTCAAAGGTATAAAGTAGTCTGAATCTTTTTATCGTCCAAGTGTAAAGCATAAAGCATCTAGCTGACTCTTATTTTGAAAATCATTTTCAGTGCCTTTTGTTTCTGCTTTGGGGTGAATTCCTGTCTTAACCCTCAATCTTAACCCTCAATCTCAAAATGCGCACTCCCGCGAAGTGTAAGTGCTGTCCCGATTCTCAGAATGTTAAGGTTGAGGGGCAAGACTGAGGGCTGTATCTCCCTCAATACTGAGATTCTCCGACACCACCCTTGGGAGCAAGGGCTACCCAGAATGCATTGCGTATTTTCAGTAAATAAACATGGCGTCCAAAGCGACAGAGAAGGCGAGCTACAAATATAGTATTTTCTTTGCTAACGGAGATATAAATATTATGAAAACCATTGTATTATCTTAGTTTAGACCCATTTTATGGATAATTTACCTCGTTGTTGCATAACATTTATTTTTATTTTACGATCTTTTGTCAATAGCGTCCGGTGCGGACTAGCTATGTTGCTATCGTTTCAGTTAGTTAACGTTACAAAATGGTCATTTTTCTCCGACCATTACATTAACAAAATAGTTCTATTGTCGGATATATTGTACGAACACGACTATTACCATATTCTACTGGCCCGATTACAGTAGAGGACATCGGCGTCTCAATACATTGCTATCAATATCGACCACAAATGGAAAGTTATTTGATACCATACGACACTGTCCTGAATATGTCCGTGGTTGTGTTATTTATACAGATACTTTTTTGATGACGCTAACCGAAGGAATAACTGACAGACAGTCCACAACAATTTCATTTGCATTTAAGGGGTGTCCCATTTCTAAGTCACAAGATCGACCTGAACACTTGGTTTAGAGGGCTACTAAAATTGAGGGTTGAGCTTGAGGGTTAAGATTGAGGGTTAAGGAATTGGAATTGGGCCTTGGTTTCCAACAGATTCTCACATTTTCTCAAGCTGCTAATCAATATCAATAATCAATAATCAATATCTCAGACACAAAACCATCGTGGACAGCACAGAGCTGCAGGAACGTACGATCGACTATTCATCCTCAATGAACAAAGCCCTTTGTGCTCATCAAGTGTTTAACCATATGAGAGTATTTTATAACCACACAGGGCCTCATTCACCAATAAATGCATAAAACTGTTCTTATTTCCTGCACGAAATAACAAAAAAAGCAAAATCACCGTCGAATTTGTGATATGTGCGTAGCAGCCATTTTTGTTTGCACCACCGTGCGTATGTTAGTGAATCAGAATCATTCTAAATCGACAGGCGCGTTCCCACAAGCTGAAGTTACCATATTACCATGCCCCAATTCATCAATATAAGGACTTCTGTTCAGAGCATCAGGAGGAGCGGTCAACCTCTATGTCACACAGCTCGTTCTCCCGGTTCCTTGCCGAGGGTCTCATTGGCAGGCATGCGTCCTGACCAATGAGGTGTAGATGATCAGCTGACTCTCTGGGAGCTGTGAGAGTGATAGTAACGAGTATCCCAAACATAAACGACCTATTAAAGGTCTTTGCACACCAAAAGTGACACGAATTAACGGAATGATTTTGCCAAAAAATTTGCAGGCGAATTTTGACGCGCCTGTCATCAGGAGCAACTCAATTTAATAAAAAAACATTTGCGGCACGCAAGTCACAGTGAACAAGCATGAACTCAACGTCGAGTGATGATTACCTGGTGTTAATTTTGCTTCATAAGAAAGGAAAAAAAACAAGATAAGCGGGTACATCTGATTCTGAAAAGGAGAGGAGAACTCGGTGAGTTTCACTGTTTGGTTCAGGGCCTGAAATTGTACCATAGCCGCTTCAGGACCTACCTCAGGATGTCTGTGGGACAGTTTGAAACACTGCTCCAGCAGCTAGTTCCGAGGCTGAGGAGGCAGAGGAACAATTTCAGAGAACCAACTGACCGGGAGCAGTGATAAGCCGCATGTCTGAAGTAAGAGGATATAATGTTGTTAGAAGAATAAAATGAGTTACGACTCATTTATTTGTAAACAGCTCCAGCTTTGCACATAGCACATCCAGTTCATTCATATGTGAGGGGCTGCCTGTTTACTGTCTTTATGTTTTACTATGCAAACCAATATGATATTTAAGACAAAAATATCTTAGCGCTAGCTCAATAAAAAAATTAATCATAAGGAAACTGTACAAGATGTTTTGCGCACTCCAATGTCCCCAACAGCTGCCAAGACCATTCCACAATGAAAACATTAGAGTGAAAGTGAAATATAATAACCTTATAAAGGTAAAAACCTCAGCTGCAGCGAGACCACAAGACGTTAAAGTTGAATGTGGTTTATGAAATATTAGATCTCTAGCCTCAAAAGCTATTCTAATAAATGAGCTAATTTCAGATTTTAGCATTGATCTATTTGCTTTGACTGAAACCTGGTTGTGTGAGGGTGAATATCTTAGTTTAAATGAGTCCACTCCTCCTGGTCATCTTAATACTCACATCCCTCAACTCACTGGCCGAGGGGGTGGGGTAGCAGCTATCTTTAATTCTATCCATAATATTAGCACTAGACCTAGACTATAGCTCTTTTGAAAGTCTAATTCTTTATTTCTCTCATTCAGCTACGAAAAAAAAACAATCTTATTTGCCATAGTGTGTCGACCTCCTGGTCCATACTCTGAGTTTCTGTCTGAGTTCAATGAGTGTTTCTCTAGATTTATCCTTCTTTTAGATAAAGTCATAATTGTTGGTGACTTTAATATTCATGTAGATGTTGTTAATGATAGTCTTGGTAATGCCTTTTTGTCAGTACTGGATTCTTTTGGTTTTACAGAGGGCAAAATTGAGCCCACCCATCGCTTTAATCACACTTTAGACCTTGTTCTTACTCAGCTCGGCTAATACTACAAGTTCTCTTCAAACCACTCTTGATTCGAGCCCCACTTTGGCAGAGAACCTTAGACGACAGAGGTCAGCTCCGTGGTACAATGATGAAACTCGTGCGCTTAAAAAAAAATCTAGAAAGTTAGAAAGAATTTAGCGCTCCAGTAAAATTCTTCTTAAGTTAACCGTAAACGTTTCATCGAATTTACTTATATCTTTCCGGAACGTCCAATGTGTCCGACGAATGATAAGCAAAGATTATCTTCTCTTATTTTTATTAGGATTTAAGGAGAAAGAAAAAAAAAAAAAAATTTTTCGTTTGTTTGTTTCTGTTTATTATTATTTTTTTTTTGATATCCATTCATTTTAGTGGACATTGCTTGGGTGGATAAACAGCACCAATCTCTGCCTCATGGCACAATTCCTGCATTTTGAGCTTGACCCAAGATTGTCTTTCTCTGAGCAGGCACCTAATTCCAGGAGCAAAACTCAAAAGAAAAAGTGTGATGTAATCCTTCTGTGACCTCTCTCTACCTCTCTCTCTCTCTGCTTCCCTCGCCTCTTTTGTTCTTTAAATACTCTTCCAGCATGCTGTCACTGCTCTTTCTTTTGGCTAATCTAGGAGCTGCAGCACCAAATTCTCTTTCACCGTCTGCCTGCTCTGCCTTCACTGGCTCTCTCAGCTATTGTTAAAACACAGACAGTTTACATCAGTGGAAGCTGGATTATACATACACAGTCATCACTCTAGATCTCTGCAGCTTATCTCCTCCAAACGTTGTCTTTAAACTCATTGTCCTTATAGTGTTTGTGTTGTTTGTCAAAAAGTACCGGGTGCTGTGATACAAATACAATCAAGCGACCCACCATGTTGAGTGTTTTGGTATGTGCCATGTCAACAACAAGCATTTTGATTGGTTGGATGTGTACTCGTTGCAAGTGAAACTTTGGAAAAATCGACGTTGGTCAGAAAAAAGAAAAGCCGCAATTTAACCCTGCAAATTAACGTTAAAAATGAACGCTGCTGGTGTGAACGCTTGCATTTGGAAACAGTAAGTAAAAAAAAAAACATGAAATATTTGCGCGTCTGCAAGGGCCTTTAAACAGCTGCTGGACTTCCCATTAGAAAGATGGAGTAGTTGCACTTTTCCATGCTCCCACCTCGTTATCTTGTTCACTTCTGTGAAGTTCATTTGAAGACTGCAAACTACCATTATTCTCAACAGCGATCAGCTACAACCTTTGTGCTGTAAATATGTTGAACCGATCGAAGAAAATGGATGATAAGACAGAGGACTGTTGCACAGTATACCACAACAAATTCCTTGTATGTTCAAGCATATCTGGCAAATAAAGTTGATTCTGATTTTGATTCTGATTCTGACTGTGGCTAGCACCATGACGGCTACGCTAACAACAATGCTAGCGGACCATAAGACACCCCTCTTGCCAGAGTTTAATACTGCTCTCTCTAAACTAGAGAAAAAGTTAGATGGCATCCAGACCACATTTCTGGATCACCAACAAGGCCTTTCTTTGTTGGAATTATCTGCCAACACGACCAGCCAAGACGTGGTAGCCATGGACCCTAAGCTAGCCATGATGTCCCAAGAGACTGCCAAGCTAAAAGCCAAACTCATAGATTTGGAAAGTGGGAGCCGTCGGAATAACACAAGCATCATCGGCCTCCCTGAAAACATTGAAGGTCGCCACCCAATAGCTTTCTTCTCTTAGCTACTGGTGGAAGTTTTTGGTGAATATCTGTTAACATCAGCCCCGGAGAGTGCTCATCGCTTGCTAACAGCTAAGCCAGGCCCCACTTAAAGACCCAGAGCAGTGCTTGTACGTTTCCACAGATTCCACAGATGGTGCGGGAATCTAGTAAGCTGAGAGGTAAACTGAAGTGTAAGGACTCCCTGATGTATGTTTTTGTTAATTGCTGGCTGCCTAGAGGTCCTGGAGCAGTGGTCCAAGTACCAAGACATGACCAAGGATGGGAAACAACGACGGCTTGCTTGCTTTCAGTTAAGCGTTTGTCTACATCATTTCAGACTGCTCTTTGATATCACTAGCAGCACTTTACTAAAAAAAAAAAGAAAGAAAGAAAATAAACTCTAACATAGACTTCCTTTTGTTTTATTATTTTATTAGTCATTATTATTATTATTCCTTCTAACAAACAGTAATTTAATCTATTTTTTTTATTATTTTTACTTTTTTGTTTAATTAGTATTCAGAGAATTTTACACCAAGTTTTCTACACTACCGTGGTTGCACTTTAATTGTTCCAGTTTTGAACTGAACTGGTCCTTTGAGAGTTGGAAATACCCAAAGTTGTACTAGAATCATCCCATGCAGGTGCATTTCACTGCCGTGAAATGGACACAAGAGGTTTGATTTGTACACTGGGTTTCTCAGGTCCAGGGACAAAGGTTGAGTAGATGACCATGCATGCGCACGCGCATGTGTGTGTGTGTGTGTGTGTGCGTGTGCGTGCATACGTGTGTGTGTGTGTGTGTGTGTTCTTTTTTTTTTTTTTCTTCCTATCTCCCTCCCTTCTGCCCCCCATCCTCCATCAGACAGCCACTGCACACTTCCCTTCTCCCCGTGCGCAGTACCACATTTCGTCCTGCTCTCCTTAGACTTAATGAGGTATGACCAACACTAGCAACACACTTTAATTTATTTCCTGGAATGTGGGGGAGTTAGGGGGTGCCACCAAAATTGACAGGATTATGACTTTTTTGCATCAACTAAAAAGTGAGATCCATCTTTTTTACATACAGATTGTACAGCTTAAAAGAGGCTGGTTTAGCCACATTTTCCACTCAAGATTGTCAGGGAAATTTCCTCTGTTGAACTCACAAATTCTAAGTTACAAAAATTGCAATCCACAGTGTGATGAATCAGAGCCTTTAATCATGTAGCATGGAGAGGAGACTTCAGCAAAGTGTCCTCTCCAGATGGTGAAATTCTGTGTCCTTATATACAGCCAGGGTTACAGCAATTGAGGAAGAATCTGGCTGATACGGGTGAGGCCAAGCCGGTTAGATGTTGATATTGAGATGTTATGTGAGGGCAGGCCAAGCTAAACATGAAGCAGTGGCTTAAGATTGGGGTCACTTTGACTTGGAACAGTAAATAAGGGAGGAATGATAAAGTGTCAGAGACCAGATACTGGAAAAATCGCCCAGAAGACAATACCAGGAACTTAGCATGACAAGATGTTCCGAGAAAGGATAGGAGAGAAACCAGACATAACAAGCCAAATTTGGTGTGGATGTCACCGGGAGTTGGGCAACACCTAAAGGGGTCCAACTTTCATAACCATGACTAGGCAGAAAAAGGGGAACAGTGACGTCGTTGAAACACTATAAAGACGTGAGCGATAGCCAGAGCAGGGGTCCCGTCTGTCCATCTATTCTGATGTGTGAGAGCTGTGAGCTGCTGAATCTTCAATAAAGACTCGCAAGAGGCTGACGGCTGACTTCGACTCGGAGCAGTTCATTTCTAAGAATTTGCACCTGAAAAATTCACTGCACAATAAAATCTCACTAACCAACCCCCTGCATCCTACAACTAGGGTCAACAAAAGGCAACTGCCTTTAAACTATCAGTCTCTTCCTATCTTGATCAATGAGTGTCAGCTAAACAACCACTATCTCCCCAAACAACCTGAGTTTGAGCAATAAAAATTCAAAATGTTTGAATTGCTCCTCACTTCAGCTTCATGGTAAAGAAATTAGCTGCTAAAGCTAGACTGTAACATCTGTTTTGCCCTTGCAAGACTCAATGAGAGAGCCAGAGGCACAGCCATCTTGATTTGCTAAAATGTTTTGTTTGAGCCTGGCCAAACTGGGGCAGATCCAGCTGGTTGGTTTGTTATTGTCTAGGGTAAGCTGCTAAACTTGGTGGTTATACTTGCTAGTGTCTACGGTCGGTGCGGTGGGATGAAAGCTCGTTTGTGAAAAAACTATTCTCATCTTTCCCAAACATTGAAAACCATCAAATCATCATGGGCAAAGATTTTAATTTGATTCAAGACCCTGTACTGGATAAACTATCCAACAAATTATCAATTAATCAATTAACACTAGAAGTCGCAGGGATTTTGACAGCCCCCCCTAAAGTCCTGAAGAAGGGTCAAAAGACCCTTGGTCCAAACTGACAAGTCTAATTGCAACAATTAGCATATCTTCATTTGTAAATGCAGCCATAACCTAAGGAATGCACCTATTGCACCTATCAGCCATTCAGAAGACATTCAGAACTTGTTTTTTTTTTTTCAGCCCAATGCCATACAATGTGCAGGGTGTATTTACCTCAATCCCCTTTTGGGGGTGTTTTTGCAATGTAATATTACACAATTCAAATAATAGACTAATAATAATATACTAAATGTTATCTTCTTTGCAATACATCTTTGTGCAAGTCATGGAAATTGATAAAAGCAATTAAACCACCTCTATATTAGTGCAAACAAAAATAAAAACTATGTGTAGCACTTATTGTTTAGCTAAAAAAAATACAATAAAAATAAATGTAATGTACACCTCTTACTTTTTAGCTCAAATGAATATAATTGAATGTAAACAGTGTGCACCTCTTACTTTTAGTCAAAGTGCCAAAGACAAATAGGAGCAGTTTTCGTGCATAGATTAGAAGATTGCAAAAAATGCACTTTTATACTGGCAAATCCAAAAAACATTAGGACTGGAACTTGTACCACCACGTGAACCTTGTAACCTCTGGTAAATTCTGTGACAGGGGGAATTTGTGGGCTAAAGGTGGCAAATTTGCATGCAGCCTTTTGTACCGAAGGGGATACATTTTTGCTGGCTTCCCCTTCAACAAATAGAAGGAAGCAAAATGCAGAGGTGGCTTAAAATGACTGTTACACAACAAGGACATGCAACTGACGTAGGGACACAAATTGATCTAGACATTTTACTCACACACCCTTGGCTGTACCACCAGGACCAAAGATTTCCATTAAAAATTATTCATTGTTTGCGTTTTTTTGCCATAAGGTACATGAACGTTATGTTAGAAACTTGGCAAGGTTGGTCAAAAATTCTGAAAAATAGTACTTTTTCATTTGTATGAAAAGAGGAGAGCTGGACCTTTTAATGTAATCTTTTTTTACTAATATCAATACATCATTTTGTTAAAATGATTTTAAAATGTTTACTTTTTATCGAAGGCCAACAAATATAAAAATACTTTCTTTTTTTTTCTTTCTGTCAAAAGCACAAAAATGTGTTGAGGAGAGATGTATCTTAAGTATTTAATTCATTTAATTTGAGAAATAAATAAAATAAATGGAGTGATTTTGTGGTTTCATTCAGAAACCACACCATACTCAACTCACCAAAGAAGGACAAAAAAAATGTTATTTCAAGAGTCTACAGTGTCTCCCCTTAAGCATGCACCCTCCTGGGGTGTGCCAGTAATGGCCTCATTTACAAAACAAAAGCAGCTGTTTGGGCTGATAACAGGATGTTAGTTAACAATCTCTGAGCTAAACCCTGAACTCTGAGTTGATCTCCTCTGAGATAGAAAACTCTGAATTTTTGGTTCCAGAACAGCTGATTTGACTTTGTTCTACCAACTCGGCGTAGTTTCACTTGGAGTGAAACGCATGCACCACCGCTGTAAAAAGACAGCATTAGTGGAGCCCCGATTCGACGAGTCACCATGGCAACGGGGAGGCGGAGGGCGCCGTTTTTTTCACCCCGCAGGAACTGGAAAACTGAATGCGCTCATACAGCACATTTTTACATGATTTTAGCAACAAAAAAAAAGTACAACACTACAGCAGCAAAAGAGAGGGATACAGCGTGGGAGGACATCGCTGCTCTCATCAAAAAGTTTAAATGTAGTCCGACAATCACAATAATATTACAGGGAAAACTGCTTGAATGTAGATCATTCATTTTTTTTCATTTAGGTGCAATCCTGTGGGGGAGAAGCACACTTGGCTGAAACTTAAAATGAAATCTAAAAACATTGTTCAAACAGGAGAGACCTCCACATAATCTCACAGGTTTACCTCATTTTGTCACATTTTACATTGTAAAATAAATATTACGTGGCTGTTTGACTGTGCAGTTGTTTTATCTCCAACATAATGCTGTTTACACACATAAATGTCTTCTCATATGTATCACATTCTGTTAAATAATTAATCCTATTTAATCTAACACAGACTTCTACTCAGCAAACAGAAAGAAGGCAGACACCAGTAAAACGGGTGGTGGTCGTGCACCGCCACCTCTGACAGCATACAGTTGCCTTGCATCTCCGATATTATTAAAAAAAAAAAAAAAAAAAAAGAACTGCCATATACAAAAAAAAAATTGGAGCACAATACACAATATCTGCTGGGATATGAGAGCATGACTACGACTGGTAATGTTGTAAATCTAAGGAAGGATTAGGTCGTGTGTGTAAATGATGGACTGTGATGTGAAACGGTAACGTTTAAAAAGATAATTGTCTGGAAATGTCAGAACATCTATGCGCGTTCTGATGATAATATCCCAAAAAAATATTAAAGATATTAAATTCCCTGCGCAGTAATGCTGCACCTTCATCAACGAGTTCATTGTCAAAAGGGCATGCTATGTTTGTGAAAAAAGTTGACTTGTATGTTTCTTAAATAACAGACAGCAGAGCCGTGTTACGCCAAAACTCGCCGCTGACTGAAAGAATGAGGAACTCAAATATGGTGTGTGGTTGAAAGAGGGCGGAGACAGAGAGAAACTCCAGGTTCATTGACTAAAACCTAGTCCTGACCAGGTTAGTTTCACAGAGTCTGTTACTACAGTAACTGACCAAGAGCTGAAGTTACCTCTCTTTGTGAAACAGGCTTGAGTTTCCCCTCTTTCTCTGTTTGAGTTACCTCGATTTGTGAAACAGAAAATTCAGAGTTTTCCTCATTTCAGGGTTAATAGACTCGGAGTTTTCACTAAACCTGCTTTGTGAAACGGACCCCAGGTCATTTGACCCACCTCTGAGTTGTATGGGTAGAAAGATCAAATGACCCCTCTCTGGGACTTCTAGTGTTAAACAATCAATTTATCAATCAATCTTCATTGATATAGGGCCAAATCATTACAAACATTATCCCAAGACACTTTACAAAACATTAAAAGGTTGACACCTGTCAATGTTAATTTTTATTTATTTATTTTTCTTACCTCCTCTTTTCAATTCAGCAAGGGCATTAAGTACTTATGTTAAACAGCAAGGGCTTACAGAGAGTAGTCAAGTTGTAAAAAAAAAGTCAGGGGGGATGGTGAATTATATTGCTCGGATCAGATGTTTGAGCTGTCACGAACAGTTAGATCAACTCTTTGTGTTGGCTGCAGTGGTGTGACTTCGTTATGTTTTTGAGGCGCACTTACACAAAATTTAGGTGCACCACCTCATTGCATCACCTTTTTGTCGCTCTCCCTAACTTTCATGTGACGTGAATGCTTGTCTTTATTTTATGCTCAGTTTTATATGAAAATAAGAATAAAGTGCTTTATGTGCTTCTCTGAGCTGAAAGTGACATTTCGTTCAATTTTCTTCTTGAGGAAAATGTATGGTTGACTGTCAAAGTCTTATACAAGGATGGAATCTTTTCCTCTTTCACTGAACTTTACTCCAAATACAGCTCACCAAATTCCAACCTCTTCCATTTTTTCCACTTTTTTCCACAGACTGCAAAAAAAGCAATTCCCCCATTTCCCAAACCACCCTCCCAAAACTCTGATTGATAGCCTCTTGACTGTGGACCTTATCAATGAAAAAATGCATCTCTGCTACACAGCTCCCTAGGAACACATGCCACAAACTCCTTAGCACTAGTTAAAGCCTCATTCCCATGCTAAACAAAAACTGATCAACAATGGGAATCTGCTTTGAACCTGGTCCATTCTTCCTTAATATGTGCCCACCATAACCTTATACTAATGCAAAGTCCTCTACAAAGCTCATTAAACTAATGCTAAGTTATCAAAAATTTACCCAGCTGTTAGTGATATCTGCAATAGATGCAAACAATCCCTAGCCAACCATTGTCACATGTTTTGGTCATGTTCTAAGCTGTCTTCCTTTTGGGAGAGTGTTTGATAGATTAAGTAGAGCCTATAGTCAGACCATTCTCCGAACCCACTTTCAGCCATTTTCAGCATATCTCCTGATTTCACCCTCAGTTGCATCAAAACATACCATGCTTTTACAACTCTGTTGGCTTGACGATTGATCCTGCTAAATAGGAGGTTGGCTCACCCCCCATCACATGGTTGCTGGATTAAGGGGGTGCTCTATATTTTAAAACTTGAAAAACTTAGATTCTGACTTAGAGGCTCCATGAATTCATTTCAAAACTCATCAAGTCCTTTTCTTTCATGCGTAAACTCTCTCAGTCAAGCCCCTGCTTCAGATGAAGAATGAAATGCTGTTTGGATCTTTTGTCATTGACTCTATCAGTTTTTTTAAAATATTTTTGTGTGTGTGTGTGTGTGTGTGTGTGGTTTGAATGAATGTTTATATGTGAGATGTCCCAAAGAGTTCTGACCTGAGCTAGGTAGGGAGGTGGTAGGGGATAGGTTGGGTGACATACTTCTCAACTATACTCCAACCTTTATATACAGTTGTGCCCAAAAGTTTACACCCTCCAGCAAAATTTCTGATTTTTTGGCCTTTTCTCAGAAAATATGAATGATAACACAAAAACTTTTCTATCATCCATAGTTAGTGCCTGGGTGAAGACATTTATCAAAAAAAAAAATTACTCTTTTCAAATCATACTTACAACAGAAAGTACCAAAATGACCCTGTTCAAGAGTTTACTCACACCAGTTTTTAAAACTTTGTATTTCCCCATTTAACAGCAATGAGAGCTTGAAGTCTTTTGTGGTTGTTGTGGATGAGGCTCTTTTTTTTCTTAGATGGTAAAACTGCCCATTGTTCTTGGCAAAAATTCTCCAGGTCCTGTAAATCCTTGCGCTGTCTTGCATGAACTACAGGTTTGAGACTCCCCAGAGTGGCTCAATGATATCAAGGTCAGGAGACTGAGATGGCCACTCCACAACCTTCATTTTATTCTGCTCTAGCCAATAGCGGGTTGGATTGGCCTTGTGTTTTGGATCATTGTCATGTTTGACCGTCCAAGTATGTCTCGTGCAGCTTCTCGGCTGATAAATGCCAATTTTCCTCCAGTATTTTCTGATAACATCCTGCATTTATCCTTCATTCATCAGTTTTGACCAATTTTGCTGAGACTTTGTAGCTCACACATACTTAAAACATCAGTGATCCACCTCCGTGTTTCACAGTAGGAATGGTGGACCTTTCATCATAGGCCTTGTTGATTCCTCTTCAAATGTAATGTATATGGATGTGGCCAAAAAGTTCAATTTTGGTCTCATCACTCCAATTGACATTGTTTCAGACGTTTTGAGGCTTGTTTCCATGCTGTTTGGCATATTGTAAGTGAGATGCTTTGTGCAAAAATGGCTTTCATCAGTCAACTCAACCATGCAGTCCTTTATTTCTCAAGTGCCTCCTATGCGCATCTTGAATTTTTTTTCAGGGAGTCCTGTGTTTCAGCTGAGGTGATTTGTTGGTTTTTATTTACATCCCTAACAATTTGCCTGGCATTCATGGCTGAAATTTTGACTGTGGTTTGGTGTCAACAGAATCCCTCATTTTATTAATTAGAGTTGAACTCAGAACCCAGAAACTTCAGTGCAGCACTGAATAAAGATGCATGCGCCTGTCAGGAGCTCAGAAACTCACCGACCTTTTATACACACACACTGATTATGAGTAAATAGATCACAGGTGAGGATGGTTACCTTTAGTGGACATTTAAATCCATTTGTGTCACATTTTGAGCATGTTATCTGGCCAAAATCACCAGAGTGTATAAACTTTTGAACAGGGTCATTTTCGAAGTTTCTGTTGTCATTATGATTTAAAAAGAGTAAACTAGACTTCCGGTGGCTCGGCGACCAAGATGGCAGCATAGAAAGTTGCTCCCGCATCGACAGAAATAAAACTCTTTAACTCGACTTCTTAACCCGGTGAAAGTGATTGAGACAACTTATAATGAGCGGGGATAAAATAAAAAAGAAGACAAAAGTCTTGTCTCGGAGTAATGAGGAGCCAGAAACACAAAAAGACGGCGACCCGACTAAAGCTAGCACGGGTGAAAATGGCGACAGCGCAATGGATGGACCTTCGCCTGCTTCTCTCGCCTCTCTTCGCCAGGTGGTGGGCGAAGTAATGGCTGAGAGTATGCTGGACCTTGTCTAGATTCATTTGGAATAATAAAAGACCCAGAGTGAGATATTCAACACTACAGCTGCCTGGTGAGAAGGGGGGCATGTCCCTGCCTTGTTTAAGAGACTACTACCTATCGGCCCAGTTGAGACCCCTGGTATGTTGGTGCAACCCAGCCTATGTGGCAAAATGGAAATACATTGAACTATCTTTAATGGATATACCTATACAGTCAGTACTGGGATGCCTTAACAGAATGAATGAGGTATTTCAATTACATAATCAATTTGTTGTTTTCTCAGTGAGGACATGGTTACAGGTGGTCAAGAGATTTGGGCTGCAGAGGGAGATCAGGTTGTTGAGCTGGCCGGCATATGATCCGCACTTCCTCCCAGCATCACAGGACCATAGATTTAAACAATGGGCTCAACGCGGTATCACATCTCTATGCCGAATGACTACAAAGGGAAAATTTAATACTTTTGAGGGTTTGTGCCAATCATTTGAGTTAGGCAAGGAGGATTTTTACCGGTACTTACAGATTCGCCACTTCTTTCTACAGGAAATAGGGAGCACAGACTCAGTTGAACCCTCAAGAATAACACAGATACTTATTGAAGCATATAATTCAGAAAACTCTAAAGTCATCGTAGGCAAACTATATAAGGGTCTCACTTCAATGAACAAAAATTCAACTGTCTACATAAAACAACGTTGGGAAAAAGATATTAACATAGTATTAGCAGAAGAAGAGTGGCATCAAGCATGGTTAACTCAGTGTTCCACCACTAACTCCTTCTTTTGGAGAGATTTTTGTTGGAAAAATCTGATTCGCTTTTTTATAACTCCTTCCCAAAAATCCAAATCAACTGGGTCCCTCACAATAACGACCTCCCTCACACCTAACCGAAGTCGCCTGGTACGAGTATAGAAAACCAGTACAGGTGTATAAGTCGGTAAGACCTCTCCTCACCCTGTAAATTATAGTCTCTGAGACCTGGTCCTTGATCTAAAAAGGAAATGAAAGGAGAACCTGGGTAAAATCCCCAGTGATCTCTGTAAAAGCGACAAATACCTCTTGAAGATCTTTTTGGCTGCAAGCAAGAAAGCGATAACGAAGTGCTGGCTTCAGAGGACACCCCCCACCACTGCCCTTCTTATAAATATAATCAACTCCATTCGCTCAATGGAAAAGACCTGTAAGAGTGAAGCAGAAGTCTTTCTCTTTCCCCTCTTTATGACCCTCTTTACCCTGACGGTGTTGGTAAACCTGAGAATTGTTAGTACAGAAATCAAGAGAAACACTTTGGACATTTTGATAAATTTTTTACACGGAACATGGACATGGGAGAACGGAACTGAATGCCATTAAAAAAGAGGGGTCTGGAGTGGACGATGTTTTTTGTTGTTGATGTTATTTATTGCAAAAAATGAATAAATAAAAAGTGTAAAAAAAAAAAAAAAAAAAAAAAAAAAAAAAAAAAAAAAAAAAAAAAAAAAAAAAAAAAAAAAAAAAAAAAAAGAGTAAACTATTTTTTTTTTTTTTTCAATAAATTTCTTCACCCAACCACTGACCATGGATGTAAGAAAGGTTTTGTGTTATCATTGGCATTTTCTGAGAAAAGGCCAAAAAATTCAGCTGGAGGGTGTAAAATTTTGCGCACAACTGTATGTTTGTTGGTCAAGTAATGAAAAATGTTAATAAAAAAATTGTTAGTCTGTGTGTACAGTGGAGCTGCGTGTGTGTCATTTCTTTAGAAAATGTTTGAAGCCAAAAGAAGAAGCCGGTTGTTTTATTTCTTCAGTTTGCACAAGGTTATGGCACTGTTTGTCAGCACTCTGACAATTTGTTAAACATAAAAAATGTGAGATTCTGATATGCACATGACTATATTCTTGATTCAAACTACCTATTTCATTGAATAATAAATATTATAAGCATGCTGAGGGTGAAAATGTGTTACTTTTATGGTTATGGAATAAATTTAGCCAATGCACAGTTTGTATCAATAAAATATGTTGAAGGATTTTTTTTTTCCTTAGTGAAAGTAGTTTTTAAATGTTATGCTTTTAGTTAAAAGAGTCTGTGTTTCAAGTTTTTGAGGAGGCTGATCATTCGTAATTTTAAATCACAGATTTGTGCGTCAAATATTCATACACACAGTTTAGGCACAAATGTGTGTGTGCACGCATTGTTTGTGAATGAGGCCCACTGTGTTTTTACTGTGCTAGAGATTCAAAGATGTATATTTTATGACTTTGTGTTAGAAACGTGTTCTGATGGTTTTATTGCACTGACAAAACACTGACTGTGTTTTTACTCTTCATCCACGCACACACAGTACAACAATCACATTTTCTTTTGAGCTGTCCTTGGTAATCGATTTCTCCCTTTGCTCATTCATTCATTTGTTACCTGAATTAATTGTGAACTCTCTGATTTGTTAATCAGTTGGACTGATTAATTTTTTAATCCACTGGTTCACAATTTTGCAAAAGTTTCATTAATGACATCACTTTGTCATCAAGTCATTGCTCATGTGTTCATCTATCTAAACACCTAAACCAACTGTCCATTCTCTCTGTTTATTCATCCATCTGTTTATCCATCTATCTGTTAACCCATCCATCCATCCATTCTTCCATCTTGACTCCAGTGGTTCAGCTGAATCTCCCCCTCCCTACCCCTCCCTTCCTCCCTCCAGTATCCCCCCTTCCTCTCCTCAGCACCGCGGCGTAAGAACACCATGGCGCAGCGATGGGAGGCCTCCCTGTTAGCCAGTCAGAAGAAGAAGGAGTGAACATCAGCTGCTCCAAAGTAAATACCGACACTCTGCTGGACCGCTGGGTTCAGGACGACAGCTCACGTGTTTCTGTTTGTCAAAGAAAAGAGGAGGACTGCGCCTGTCAGCCAGCACAGTCTCTGAGGTCTGACTGCAACTGGTGTCTGAAGGGAGGTTGGGCAGCTCTGATCCATTACCACTTAAGGCATTCTCCTTTGATTGAGTCATATGATCTTTTTGTGCACACAAGCTGTTGTAATGATATGAATTTGCATTCATGATGACGCAGCTGTTCTTGACATGTGACCTCTTTTATATTTGATGTAAACTTGTGGAAGCACATGTTGAAAACTGCTGTTTTCCCCTTGCATATTAATCTTTCTCTGTATCTTTATTTATCTGTTATTTATTGATATTTATTGGTATTTATGTTATCGATTGGTATTTATGTTAATTATAGATACTTATGGACTTTTTACTGACATGATGCTTTGCTCTGTAGTGACTTTCAAACTTAAATTTGGTGACTTATTTGAAAGGACTGCGAGGAGTTTCTAAGAGATGTTCGAAAAAGTCCCAACTCTAGATAGATCAACGTTACACATGACAAACAAATGTCAGAGCACTAGACTGTGAGTAACACTAAGTGTAGCTGGCTACTAAACTATGCTACAAACTTACAAAGTTTGATTTTTGTAACATCTCAAACAACAGGGCTGTGTAACTGTAGATAAATACACTACCTTGGATCCAGTAAAAAAGTTGTCTTGAGCAAAGGAAAGTAGAGTTGAAAAGAAGTTATGGTCTACTTTCACTTTAAATTCAAGTATGTCATGGCAGTTTGCACGAGCCACAGGGGTTGCTGCTATTGACTTCATATGGATTCTCCTCACAGCCACTTCAAATTATTGAAAGATTTAAAGCAGAGTTTGAAAATCACTCTAGTGATAATGGGGTCTGAGTGTTGGCCAGTGTGAGCCAGTATTAGCAGCCAAACGGCAGAATAGACTGGCCTTTGGCTTGTGCAGAGGGAGTTTGTTCCAGACTCGGATCAAGTTTACCTCTGAGGAACGAGCTCACACAGACTGTTAGAGGTAATGAAGAGTGCTTCCTGCCTTTACTACAACCCCAATTCCAATGAGGTTGGGACGTTGTGTAAAACTTAAATTAAAAACAGAATGTAATAATTTGCAAAGCCTCTTCAATCTGTATTAAATAGGCCACAAAGACAAGATATTTAATGTTCAAACTGAAAAACCATTATTTCTGAGCAAATATTTGCTCTTTTAAACTGGATCCCTGCAACAAGTTTCAAAAAGGCTGGGACAGGGGTATGTTTACCATCGTGTTACATCACCTTTCCTCTAACAACACTCAATAAACGTTAAGGAATTGGGAACACCAATTGTTGAAGCTTTGTAGCTGGAATTCTTACCCATTCTCGCTTGATATACGACTTCAGTTGATCAACAGTCCCAGGGTCTCCGTTGTCTTATTTGTGCTTTATAATGGGCCACACATATTCAATGGGTGACAGGTCTGAACAGCAGGCAGGCTAGTCTAGTACCCACACTCTTTTATGACAAAGCCACGCTGTTGTAACAGCTGCAGAATGTGGCTTGGTATTGTTTTGCTGAAATAAGCAGGGATGTCCCTGAAAAAGAAGTTGTGGTTGGCAGCATGTAGTGCTCCAAAACCTGGATGTAGCTTTCAGCATTAATGGTGCCATCACAGATGTGTTAAGTTGCCTATGCCATACACATACCCTTACCATCACAGATGCTGGTTTCTGAACTTTGTGCCAGTAACAATCTGGATGGTCTATTTCCTC
The DNA here is from genome assembly GCA_008086565.1 of Thalassoma bifasciatum. NCBI lineage: Eukaryota > Metazoa > Chordata > Actinopteri > Labriformes > Labridae > Thalassoma > Thalassoma bifasciatum. The sequence goes on along the minus strand of RPOG01002247.1, from coordinate 26,741 downwards.
TTTTGCCCAGAGGACACCATGCCCATGATTTCCAACAACAATTTGAAATGAGTACTCATCAGACCACAGCACACTTTTCCATTTTGTCTCAGTCTATTTCATATGAGTCCAGGCCCAAAGAGGGCAGCGGCGTTTTTGGATATTGTTGATGTATGGCTTTGTCTTTTCATGGGTGAGTTTTAACTGGCACTTGTAGATGTAGCAACAAACTGTGTTAACTGACAATGGTTTTTGAATGTGTTCCTGAGCCCATGTGCTTATATCCTTGACAAAATGACGTTGGTCTTCAATGCACAGGGTTCGTATGGGTCCTTGAAATCCTTGAAAATGCTTGTGTTTCAATGTTGTGTTTTCAAGGTTTGAAAAGTGCTGGAATTTCAATCTAAGTGCTTGTACACGCTGGAAACTGTAATCATATATATTTCACAACTAACAGCAATCTGACTCAACAGATCAATCAATTAATGAGAAATAAAATAAAATGGGAAAAAAAAGCACTCTCCCTTGTGAGCTCGCGTGTGACATGCTGGTCAGTTGTCATATGCGTCGTGACGTCCCCTCAAGAGGACAGTGCGTAGACCAAGGGTCACCAACGCGGTGCCCGCGGGCACCAAGTCGCCCGTCATGACCATCTTTGGCGCCTGCGAGGCATGTTCTAAAATAAGCACTGGTCAAAGTGGGCTCCATCTAGAAATATTTCCTTTGCAAAGGGCCCCTGTGTGTCTGTGCATCGTGACTTTGACAGTAGCAGTAAAGTAACAAAACAACAAGAGCTGGAATGTCATAAAAATATTCTTATTTCTTTCTGACACAAAGCCTCCTGAAGGGCGCGCCTTATTTTTTCTGTATCAACTGTGCAAAAAGTTTATCAACCGACAAATATCCCGTCAATATTCTGTTCTTTTTTCCTTTGGGCACGTTTAAGGAGTTTGTTTGAGATGTTTTTGTGAAACTTTGACGAAGCCGAGACCCGCCTTGTGTCACCCGCAGATTAACACGTGCGTAAGACCTACTGCTCTTCAAAAATAAAACTCTGATCATTTTTTGCTTCTGAAATTGAAGAAATATACATGAGTTTTAATCAGAATGCTCCGACTCTACCCAAGAAAATCCCCTCTTTTTGGTAATATGGATGGAGAAAGACTTATGAATATTGACTGCAGGGAGGGAGACGTTGGCTGTTGGGCGATCAACATGAACTTTACACTGGAGAGAGAGCAGCGTACTGCAGGGATAAATGCTTGAGGAGTTGTTTAACTTTTCCTGGGAAAAGATGAGTCCAGTCTTCTACTGTAACTGTGTTTATTCCACTGACTGAGCCCTCTGTTCGGCATAAATCCATCCGTTATTTAGCAAAGCAACTTAACACAACGATGTGCGTACTGACAGGCAGGGGCGTGTCCTGACTTTTTAGACCGGGTGCCCCAACCAGGACACTGACTTATATTGAAGTGTGGACTCACATAATTCATGCCCCCCGCTGTATATTTTATCATAACTGCAAATTAAAAATACAAGATTGCAGGCTACAGCTTTCACAAATAATAACAATGATGATGATGTTTTGTTTGGCCAGTTTTGCCCAATCATGCAGCAGTAGATGGAAAAGATAAATATATGTTGCAAGTTCAAATACATATATTCTGATTCTGATTTTATGTTTCCTATCATTATTGCTGTGTAAATCATTGCTATTAGTTGTGGATGATGATTAACATTGACATGTGAGCATCTCTTCACAAATTATTATAACAAAGTCATTAGGAACTTAGTATCAAGCAAGTAGCCCTTCCCACTACTCCGTTCCCTTGAAGTAGCCCTCAGTTCGATAAAGGTTGGTGACCCCTGGCATAGACCAACATGCTGGGAGGCTGTTGGGGCGCTGGAAAACGACAAATGTGAACTTTGGATAAGATGTGGCGCAAACCCACATAGCCTTCTGCAAAGTCTGCAAAAAAGAGATTGTACTTTTCGTTATGGGAGTCGGCTCTCTCCAGTCACATGAAAGGTACCTGCTAGCAGAGGCAATTGCTTCCCCTCAAATGTAAAAAGAAGAAGAAGAAGGAAAAAGTGGTTGGAGAAATGTCTGTTACTTCCAATAAAGTCTTAAAAATTGTAGTGCAGAAATTATATAAAGATGTGCAGGACCAAAACATGTTAACATAGTTTGCAGGTGTCTGGTGACATTTCTCATGGGATGGTTTAACTGTGTCATAGATCTTGGAGGGTCTATCCTTACTCCAGTGAGTGCGGTGAACCACTTTACGGTGGATTAGGTCATGCTTGGCACAGAATGATGAGGTGTGGACCCGTTTAACAACATCTCCCCAGAGCTTGTCTGAAATGTCTTCCCCCAGCTCCTCCTCCCATAGAGCCTTCACAGTATTCAAAGATGTTGAGGATAGGCTTTGAAATTGACTATAAATATTTGTAATCATACCTCTTCTCCTAATTTGAATTTGAGTAAAGAAAGTATCTAAGGTTGTATCAACAGGCAGGTTTGGAAATCCGTTTTCTTTATTTTTATGACTATTTACTAGACTGACTGACCTTCATTTCAACACAACTGATCGTCCCAACCCCTTGATGAAGCTGGAAATTCCACTAATGAACCCTGATAAGGCAAAGCTGTGAAGTGAAAACCATTTCAGGTGTCTACCTCTTGAATAATGCCAAAAGTATAAAAAGCAGTAATCAGAGCAAAAGGGTGGCTATTTTGAAGAAACTAGGATACAAAACATGCTTTCAGTTATCTCACCTAATTTTGTTCAGTACATAACTCCACGTGTTCATTCATAGTTTTGATGCCTTCAGTGAGAATCTACAATGTAAATAGTCATGAAAATAAAGAAAATGCATAGAATGAGAAAGTGTGTCCAAACTTTTGGCCTGTACTGTATATTATCAATGTAGAAATCTTGGAACCATTTAATGCCAAGATTGGACCAAGTTGCAAAAGCACCATCAGATATAGAGGGAGGGAAAGCAGGATTTGCAGCCAGAGGGGCGTAGGTTGAAAATATATGTGGACCAAAATTCCACCTAAATTGGTTCTAAATTTTCACTGTGGTCTTGACAATTATATTTTGGGCATAGGAGGAGAATGGGTTGTTGATGGGGGAGTGTAATAAGGATATCAGTGATGCAGGTTTTGAGGACAGGGACTCCATTGCCAACCAAGGGGGTGGAGTTGATGTGTATCAGATCTCAGCCAGTGTTGCGCAATGTACGATACTGAGGTTTGTAGCCCAGTAATAGAACTGAAAATTTGGTAAGGCCATCCCTCCAGAAGATGTGGGTCTTTGTAAGAAGTCTTAACGTAGTCAGGGGGGTTTCTTGTTCCAAAAGAATTCCAAGATTACACTATCAACTTCCTTAAAAAACTTTTGAGTGATAGAAATAGGAATACATTGAAATAAATAGGAAAACTTTGGAAGAGTATTCATTTTGACACAATTGATCTATGCAGCCAAATTCAGTGGGAGCAATGACCATCTATCAAAATCTTTCCTTGTATGAGTTAAACAGGGAGCAAAATTGGCTTGGAAGACATTTTTAAAATTTCTTGTGACTTGACTGCCAAGATAAGTGAAGTAGTGAGGAGATACCTTTCACGGAAAACTCTAAAGAGGCAAATTGTGTGCAGCTGCATTTAGCGGAAATAACTCGCTTTTACCAAGATTTATCTCATAACCTGGTATAAAACTAAAAGATTGGAGTGTGGCAAGTGTAGCTGGGACAGAAATAGGTAAATCAGAAATATACAGAAGAAGGCCATCCACGTAAAGGGAGACTCTCTGTTCGAAGCCGTATCAGGATATTCCAGAAATAAGAGGGTTAGAACTAAGCACAATTGCAAGTGGCTCCATTACTACAGCAAAAAGTAGTGTTGTGGAGAAAGACCCTAGTAAAATTCAATGGTGTATCCATCTGGACCCGGGCTCTTCCCAGACCGCATAGACCTAGCTGCTAAGGCAAGTTCTTCGACAGTTATAGCCCTCTTCAAGTCAAAAGCTACATCAGGATGGACAGTGGGAATAATAAGTGAATTGAAGAAGTTTTCAAAGTGAGAAATTTCCGCTGTGCTTTCCGAAGAGTATAATTATATGTAAAAAACCCTAAATTCGCCATTAATTTTCTTAGGATCGATAGTCACACCAGATGCAGTACCTATTTGTGGAATTGGGTGAGTTGCCAAAGTCTGTCATAGTTGATGGGCTAGCAACCTTATACATAAATCTATCACATTATACGTAACAGATTTTACGGATAGAAGGATTCTATTATCAACAAGAAAATAATAAATACAAGTGACAGTATGATGCACACTAGAAAAAAATAAGAGTACTCTTTACCAAAAGGGTTAAAAAACCGTCAGTGGTCAGATACAGCAAAGTGTTCTTCGTAAGACTGAATCAACTCAGCAGATTTTAAAGAGGAGTACAATTTTGGGTAGAGGAGTGATCCAGATTTGGATCAAGCCTCCAGTTGAAATATCCTTCGATAACAAGAAAATGTGAGGAAGTGTTTAGTAAGGTGGAGAACAATGTTTTAGAAAAGCTTTCGTTGTCCCAATTGGGACGACAAAGATTCACAAAAAGAATTTGTGTTTTGTGAATTTTGCCACTAACAATTACATATCTCCAATTTGTGTCTGCAATAACATTTGGGCAAATAAATGGAACAGATTTGTGGAAAATAATGGCTTCTCCTCTGGATTTACCTGGAAATGAAGAATGATAAGTCTGGCTGATCCAGCTACTTCTAAGTTTGGAATGGTTTAGAGATTTTAAGGTGGGTCTCTTGTAAAAAGATTATCTGAGCATCCAGATGCTGAAGGTAGTGCAAGCTCTTGCTGCGCTTGATGGGATTATTTAAACCCCTACAGTTCCAGCTGCAAAATTTTATCCCACCCCTATTCTGCTGTGACAACTGAGGTAAAGCTATGGCAATGTCCTGAGAGAGAAGAACTTAAAAAAAGGAAACGATGATAAGATAAGATGCCAGTATTTAGTGTATTTGTACTTCACATGTTGACCCAGAAGACCTACAACAACAGTGACAAAAAAACACAAAACAGAACAAACCCTTGTGGTGAGATAACCACACTGCCCCCACGCACCCCAGCAGAGGAGACACACGACTTACATCCCTGCGAACCCTAGTAGTCTCCCCCCACCTAGCCCTATTATGGACTGTTGATGATGGAACCCCTAAATTACTGCAATTGAACATTGAGAAACATTGTTCTTCAACTGTTGGACTAATTTTTTCATGCAGTTATTCACAAAGTGGGGATCCTCGCCCCATCTTTGCTTGTGAAGGACTGAGCTTTTTGTGGGTATGCACCTTTTCTACTCAATTTTGACACTCACCTGTCTCCACTGAACCTGCTCCGATGTAGAATGATCCAAACAGGTGTTCTCTAAGCACTTATCAACTTTCCCAGTCTTTTGTTGCCCCAGCCCCAGCTTTTTGGAAATGTGTTGCAGGCATTAAATTCAAAGTGAGCAATATTTGCACAAAAAAATAATAGGATTTTCAGTTTGAACATTAAATATATTGTCTTTGTGATTTATTAAAAGAATATCGGTTGAATAGGATTTACAAATTATTGTATTCTGTTTTCATTTACATTTTACACAATGTCCCAACCTCATTAGAATTGGAGTTGAAAATCAGCATGAACTGACAGAGGCAGAAAGTGTTGGAATCCAAGAAAAAAACTGCCAGTGTTTCACAGCAAAATCTTAGTCCTGATCTGAGCTCACAAAGTGGACTTTGGTCAGCCCCAGGTCGCTCTACCCAGAAGAAGAGTTCATCCAAACACCGTTCATGGAAAAGGAGGAGGAGGAGCATGAACCCAGCTGACAGAGACCTGTTTTTCCAGCTTCATGTCTGAGCTTTAGCTGTGTTACTATTTTTTATTTTAATGATCAAACCTGACCTGTCTGTCTGTCCGTCCGTCTGTCTGCCTTTGGCTCTGCTCTTTGAGCTAAATAACTTGAAAGAACCAGATATTCTCTAATACAGTGAGGATTTTTACATATTTTTATGTCCCACGTTGATTCCTAACAGAGAGATTTACTCTATTCTATTTTTGCTGCATATACTTATGAATTTAGCTCTGCTTAGAAACCCTTGTCTAAGATTTAAATATGTGGTGTCAGGATGACCAAGCTGCTTTCTTTTTTTAAGGTGATGACTGGTGTCTGCTGTGTTTGCATGTTTGTGTGAGCTGCAGCTTGCTTCAGTTTGACTTCTCAGAGAAGCTTACCCACCACTTCATCCCGTCAAACCGACATCAGATACAGAAGAAACATCTGAACAGTTGGTTTCAAACAGGAGGATTGTAGTGATCTTCAGCACCTGATGGGTACATTTTAACACTAAAGAGTTTGATTTTTCTTCTTCAGTCATTTCCCTGTTTTGCCTATCGTGCTTCCTTACTCTGTGGTCTTGTTCAATGCCGAGTTTCTACTGGTCTTAACCATTTATGAAGTATAGCAGACACTCACACCCTTTTCTCTGTCACCACGGTGACAGAGACAAAACTTCTTTGCTGATAATTCTTTTCTGTTTGTTAGACTGTCAGAGTCAATAAAACAACATGCACTTTTTTTGCTGAATGGCCTACACACTTACAGTTTGACCCTCTACGTGATTGGCTATTGCATCTGCTTCTTGCCTATGATTCCATGTGTGTGCATGTGTGTGTGTGTGTGTGTGTTTGTGTGCTCATGCTCACACACCGAAAACAGACTTGACTCTGACACAGAGAAACTCAGCATGGAGCTCACCTTCTCTCCTGCTTCTGTTGGATCTTTTTGTTTGTTTGCCTTCAGTTTTGGTCATGTAATAATGCCAAATGAAAGGTGTGCTGAAAACCTGTTCAATAAAGCGTGTGACTCCCCAAACACACATGAACGTGTGTAAGAGTGTGTGTGTCTTTGTAGCAGTCCTCTTTGCATTTTTTGTACAAGATAAAAATAACTGATCAAGAATGAATCAAGTTCAAATGTCTGTGATATATGAGAAAGTTGCATGGCAAATGACATTTTACATTTTTCAATTTGTCATCAGGTCGCCACGCCTTCTCATTGGTTGAATCAAGCCTTGTATCACCACTCCTCCACAGCAAAATCTCTAGTGTTGATTTTCCAGGGTTAAAAGTTTACATCCATGCATTGCACTGTGCCGCTGCGCTTGTTCCCTCTTTCCTCACAGTTGCAGTAATTGTTCTGCTCTTAAAAAAAAAAATCTTTTTGTCCATGTTGGATTTTTTAAAACCATGAAACTTCCAAAAGAAACACACTGTTCAACGCATAGACAGTGGAAATGAGAGCCTGTTGTACACAAGTGATGGGCAAAACAGTTCTTTTCAGTGAACCAAATCATTAGAATCAGTTCAGTCAAGTGACTCATTCAAAAGATTTGTTCACAGAATTGTTCAGTACTTCCCCGCAGCTCCGCCTGCCGGTCAAAATTTAATGTGCTGAAACAACGTCAAATGCTTAGTTTTGCTCGGGATCGCACTGAGAATTGCAGGTGGTGAAGAATCGTGAGCTCCAATTCAGTGACTGAGCTGTCTAAATTAAATTAAATTAAATTAAATTAAAAACAGCTGTATTGACAGGATAAACATACGTTAACCTATGTTTATCCTGTCAATAAAGCTTTAAATGGCAATGTAAATTTACATTGCCAAAGCAGGAGTGACAAGACAAAATGTACACACAGTTAAACATCTAGTTAATTAAGCTTGGCAGATGTGCAAAAAGAGCATGCAGTGCAAAATATAAAATAGGAATAAAATGTCAATAAAATAGACTATATCTCTGTACATTAGAAGCATTACAACATTATAATTATCAACTTAAAAGTATGAAAATATTATCAAAAACTGTACAGAGTGCTTGATATTTATACGTTATAAACATTTTCAGGACCGGTCAAGGGTCTCTGAGTCTCCCTCTCTCGCTGTCATTTTTACATTTCTTTCGCGTACTGAATGTACTGACACAGAGCTTCAGTTCAGTTCCCGATTTGTTCACATATTGGATGTACATAACTTGTGTATGTTCAGTACGAGTCACTGATTCGGGGCTCCAGTTCAGTGACTTAGCTGTGTCTTTAACAAAGCTTCTGGGTTGAAAGATTTGCAGCACGTTAAACATTCTGTACCAACTGATAAAACTAAACAACATAAACAGCGACTGAAAAGAAACCTCTTGTATTTCCTAAAACCTTTCCTAAACCTTCTAACAAAACTCTTAGTCTAAAAACCTCCATCCCCAAACACCTGTGTAGAAACCCCCCCCCCTGTGGACGTCCCTTCTCCAGTGGTGATTGGCTGTCATTTGGTGCAGCAGGGCCTTGTAGGGCCCTGTCCTATGGTGGACTAGTTACTCCTCCCCATGTCTATTATAGACCATAATGTAGAATGTTCAAACCCAGGTACTTCAGTTTACTTGTAGTCGTTTAACTGTCACATTTGGACCTTAACTTCCTTAATGAGTGGACCTGTTAGGATCTTCAGAATGTGTTCAAGTTTAACTATTACAGAGAACATTTAAATCGTCAGAGTCCAGAAATCTGTGGGTCAGCTCAGCTGCTGTGTGCTTTGAATAGCCTGAAGACAGGGAGCTTGTCTCCAGTTACCAGAGAACAACATTTTTTGTTTATGGCCTTGTCTTCTCCTGGAGACAGCCGTCTGACAAACGCGACAGCTGGCATCTATATGTAAGGATATCTGAGAATTTACCCTTCAGTAGGTTAAATTGCTTACTTTAATCAAAAAAATCCACAACAAGACCACGACAGACAGAGAGACACATGTGCCACGCCGCATGGGAGCAGGAAAAGAGAGAGATTGATTGGCACATCTGTACTTATACATTCAGGTGTGCCACAAGCAGGTTCACTGTGGCGCACCTGGCACAGCGCCCACTATTGAATGAATGACTAAATAAAAACAAAATATCCATCAGTGTTAAGAAACCACAGATTTAGCAAAACTCCAAGGGCGCACGCACACAGGCACCAAAAAGAGAAGGAGGGAAAGCGACAAAACGGATATAAAGCGACCTGACGGGGATCCCAGGGGTCCAGGAAGCAGCACCCACCACAAATAAAAGAACGGATATCAAGAAATAACAGCTGGCACGCCCCACGGTCAGCTGACGAGTGAGTGCAGGAATGTGTGAGCTGAATTACGCATGTGAAAAACGCTCTACTTGGCTTGCTTTTGAGCAGACGGTTGTGACATGTTTCAATATCAGACATTGTGTCCCCCTTTAATCAAGGAAGAAAAAAATGCCCGAGGATCCCGTTTTTAAGTCCCGTCCAACCCCCAGTTACTAACACTGACCCAAAGACTGTAATACAATTTAACGAGGCCACCCTAATAAGAAGTGATGATGGCGGAGACAAGGTTTCAAATAAGTGCAAAAGTTAATTACATCAACACACAGAGGGACAAAAGTCCACTTTAGTTGTTTCAAATAGACCTTTAACAAAAGTTCAGATCCTTTAAAAAGTATAACCAACCCTGAAACATGAAACTAACTAAACAGGTTCAATGAACTTCAGAAAAATACATACAAACATGACAAAAAAAAAAGCAGGACTTGTATTAACTAAAGGGTGAGAGCTGAGGCCACTGCAAAGCACAGGGCAGACCACACGTAGGAGAAAGAGCAGGGAGCGCTATAATACAAAACACACACACACACACACACATCATGTAACAGGAAGACATTTGGATTTTGAAAAATGGGAGCATTAACTGGGGAAGGGGGTGAAAAATTCTAAATATTATTTTATTCATTCTATCCGCTGCTTTATTAATTGTTTGCACCAACAGACAAAGACAAATTCCTTGTATTGTTAAAACTACTTAAATAAATCTGATTCTGATGAAGAGAGATAAAATAGATGAAGAAAAATCAAGTATCGAAAGGTGTTTTAAGGGGGGTCATTAATCCCTGGGGGGGGGGAGTGGTGTGTCCATGTGGGTGAAGAGAGAAAGGATGGATGGAGAATCTGAGTTTTCTTTCTTTCAAGACCTTCGTACCCCGGTCAATCACTTTACACACTTCATACTCACACACTTACACTTCGTCCAGACCCTCGTCGGTGACTAAAAAAACAAAACAAAACAACGACTTTTTCTCCGACTCTATCTAACTCTCACTGGCTGAGTGAATGAAAAAGAAGAGATAGAGATGTATGTAGGAGAGAGAGAGAGAGAGGAGAGTTTGTCTGAAGAATGGTGTATGAATGTTTCGGAGCCTTAGGGAAAGTACAAATCCTGTATGGCTGGCATGACATGGTCTCTCGATACCTACATTATCGATGACAGCAACCTAGCGTTTCCCATCATTCTAGGTTTGGACTTTCTCACCAAGACTTCCACCATCATTAATTTAGGTAACCGAACCTATGGAGTTGAAGGACCCAGAGGATACGCCTTCCATCCGTTCCTTGATGAGCCTTTGGAGAAACATGTCAATTCCACCGTCAGTCTCATCATGGCCATTCCTCCACCTGTTACCAGTTCTCCTCATGGAGAGGTTAGCCTAGACCTCACTGAACATCCCGCAGAGGTCAGGGACCTTCTTAGAGCTTGGCCAACAGTGTGTCCAAGCAAATTGGGAAAAACCACCATTGAGGAGCACAAGATCTTTACCACAGATGAGGTACCCGTGCGGTGCAGGGCGTACTGAGTCTCACCATATAAGCGTCAGATTATTATTGACCAAGTGGAGCAGATGCTGAAAGACGGCATCATAGAGCCTTCTCAATCACCCTGGGCTTCTCCAGTGGTTTTGGTTCCAAAGCCGGACAAGACTCCAAGGTTCTGTGTTGATTTCAGGCCCTTAAATGCAAAAACACAGCAGGATGCTTACCCCATGCCTATCATCCACGATCTGCTTGAATCTTTGCATGGTGCAGCTCTTTTCAGCACCCTTGATTTAAAGTCTGGGTACTGGCAAATGGCCATGTCGGAGGAGAGCAAGGCTAAAACAGCAGTAATCACTCCAGTGGGTCTCTTCCAGTTTAAATGTATGCCATTTGGCCTAAAAAACGCAGGTGCTTCATTCCAGCGTCTCATGGAGAAAATTCTTGGGGAGCTGAGGGGGAAGATTTGCTTTGTTTACATCGATGACGTCATCGTCTTCTCCCCCACGCCTGAACAACACCTCAGAGACTTGAACGTAGTGATGAGCAAGCTCCATGATGCTGGTTTGACCCTGAACCTGAAGAAATGTCATTTTTTCCAGAAGGAGCTTAAGTTTTTTGGACATGTGGTGTCTGGAAAAGGAGTCAAGGTGGATCCAGAAAAAACTCGTGCCGTGACCTCATATCCAACTCCAACATCAGTCAAAACCCTGCAGCGCTTTCTTGGACTTGTGGGATGGTATCACAAATTCATCAATCACTTTGCAGACATCGCCGCTCCTCTACACCGCCTGACAAGAAAAGATGTAGAGTGGGTCTGGACCGAGTCATGTCAGCATAGTTTCAATCAGTTAAAGCAGGCCTTGAGTAGTGCCCCCATCCTAACTCAGCCCAACCATGACCTTCCTTTTGAAGTGCATACAGATGCCAGTGATGTAGGTTTAGGAGCAGTGCTGGTGCAGGTCACAGAGGAGGGAGAAAAGGTGGTAGCATATGCTTCCCGTGGGCTGAGAGGGGCCGAGTGTAATTACTCCACCTCAGAAAAGGAGTGTCTTGCAGTGGTGTGGGCAGTTGAAAAATGGCGACATTATTTAGAAGGCAGAGAGTTCACTGTATTTACAGATCATGCTGCTCTGACCTGGACTTTTAATTGTCCAAAAACATCCTCCAGATTGACTCGGTGGATACTCCGACTCCAGCAGTTTCAATTCAAAGTCTGTTATAGAAAAGGTCTTCAAAACATTGTTCCGGATGTCCTGTCTCGAATGAGTCCATCACTTGCACCACCTTCGGCTCATGTTGCACTGACCACCTCAAAGAACATCATAGGTCTTCCTACCTCTCTGGCCGAGCTAAGAGAAGCTCAAGGAAAAGACCCGGAGATTAGGGATTGGATAAAGGAAGCTACTAGCCCAGGACGGCCTGGAAGGGTGGCGTTTAAAATGCTCCAAGGTCTCTTGTATCGTGAGTCACCGATCGGGAAAGAGGGCACCAAACATCAGCTGGTGGTACCCAGAAGTCTGGTTCCTTGTTTCCTTGAATACTTTCATGACCATCCATTAGGAGGCCATCTTGGTAGGCTGAAGACTCTTTTGCGTATTCTTGAGGTCGCATGGTGGCCGTCTGTGCGAAAGGATGTATGGACTCATGTGAAGTGTTGTATTACGTGCCAGTCTTACAAAGCTGAAAATCAAAAGCCAGCTGGTTTCATGCAGTCCACCAAAGTCGAATCAGCCTGGGAAAAACTGGGAATAGATCTTATGGGTCCTCTTCCCCGGAGCAAGAAAGGCAACCGCTTCCTTTTGGTGGTCGTGGATTATTTCACAAAGTGGGTGGAAGTGTTTCCATTAAAGGACAGCAAGGCTCATCGCATTATTAACATCTTGAAGGATGAGATCTTCACTCGTTGTGGAGTGCCAGAGGAGCTGGTCTCAGACAGAGGACCTCAATTTACTGGGCAGGAGATGTCTAACTTCTGTAACATCTGGGGAGTAAAACAACGATTCACCACCAGTTATCACCCACAAACAAACCTGACAGAACGCTCAAACCGGACAATTAAGACCATGATCGCTTCCTATGTTGGAGACCAGCACCAAAATTGGGATCAGTGGATCAGGGAGTTTAGCTTTGCCATCAATGCTGCGCAGCATGAAACAACTGGTCGAACCCCTGCTGAGCTGGCTCTAGGAAGAACCCTTAAAGGTCCGCTGGAGCGCATCATCAGTCCACCACCTACACCTCAGCAGTCTCCTTATAAACTATTGGAAAGACAAAAACAAATGATTGAACAAGTAAAAAAGAAAGTGGGGGCGTGTCAAGCCAGACAAGCCAGGTATTATAATACCCGGAGGAGAGGTGCACAGTTCCTGCCGGGTGACCAGGTCTGGGTGCGTGCCCACCCACTTTCAAAAGCATCAGACAAGTTCTCAGCAAAGCTTGCACCTAAGTGGTCAGGTCCTGCAACAGTTATGAGAAAGTTAGGCCCCATTAATTACCATGTACAATGGAGAGAAAAGAACATGAAATCAGACACTATTAATGTGGTAAACTTAAAGCCCTACTTCGGGGTTCAGCCTCCGATACCTCCAGCTGGGGGGGGGGGGATCTGTGACAGTGGCACATTAAATTGAGTGAGTGAGGAAAAAGAAATAATGAAAATATGTAGAAACGCAGGTGCTCAAAACTAAAGAAAGAAATGTGATGAACTGTGTGTTTAAAGAATTGAAATAGTTATTTTCCAATGTAAAAAAGGGTTTGAAAGAGGGGTATGGTCAAACTAAAAGGTAGGAAATGTACTAAATGTGTCGAACTAAATTGCCACGAAAAGTTATAAATAAAGGATGTGGCGTGGAGGAAGAGGAGGAAAAAAAGTGAGCAGGCAGCGGGAAAGAGAAAGAGCGTCAGACAAAGGTCTGCAGCTAACTAAAAATCATAGTGTTTAAGTAAATACATGTTGTAAAGAAGTGTGGCAAAACATGACTGCACAAAGTTATACTTAAAGAACTGTGGTGTATGTAATATATCGTGCCGAGCGGTGCTTTGATTGCACCGCGTGTGGAGCGCGTCACCGGAGCTGCTTGACTTCACTGAAGATTTCCTAAGTTTGGATTA